>PVKU01005752.1:0-116889 GCA_004027475.1 Anoura caudifer
GTGTGTGTGTGTGTGTGTAAAGTCTAGGCATTCTCTTTCCAAAGCTTGGGAGAGGAGGGGTTAAGCAGTGGGATGCCTAGATCTTGGGGGCGGGGATCCGGCTGCTCCCCCACGTCAGTTCCTGGCTTCCACAGCCACTGCCTCTTCTGCTGGCTGCCAAGGACAACCAGGGGACCTGGCAGGCCCAGACTGCAACCCGGTGGTTTGGCACCGCCACCACCGCCTGGGCCAGCAGCCAGGCCAGCAAGGTGGACCCTGAATCCTCACACTTCCCAGAGGAGGCGGCTAGGGTTTGGGCAGGAGCTGCTGGTGGTGGAGGAGAGTCTGGGGCCCCCACATTCCCGCCCACTCGCCTCAGCTTGCTCACCATCACATAATGACGCTGCATCTCCGACTTCTCGCTGGCCAGTTTGTCACATTCGAGCTTCAGGCTGAAGAAGAACATGGAGAGAGGGAGTGGTGGCTGGGCTGAGCCCCAAACTTTGACAGAGGACAAACACTCTGTGAGGATGGGGCTGGGGAAGCCTCAAGTGCCCTAACTGTAAAATGGGGATTAGGAAATCAGCCTTACAGATCTGGTGGTGGAGAAAACAATGATGATAATAAAAATAATAACAAGTCAGAGCAAACGCTCTGACTCTAGGTCAGCCAGAGAGTCAAACAACCTTTACCCATTGCCAAACCTGATGAGGTCAGTACCGTGAACAGCACTCATTGTACAGATGATGCAGTAGATGCCCAGAGAGGCTGGGTAATTGGCTCAAGGTCACACAGCCAGGAAGTTGGCTTCAGAGCCACACTCTCAACCACTGGGAAAAGCTCTCCAACACGGAGGGACAAACAGAAACTGTGAAAGAGCCCAGGAGAGGGCCAGGGGCTGGCTGGCAGTGCTCTGGGTTGAACTCATCAAGAAATCTCCAATGGGGCCCAGCCACTCTTAGGGGCCTTGATTTTACTAGGGGTTAAAGTTCCACTGTTAGTTAATAAGAGATGGGGAGCCCTCTGGTCTCTCTCAGGCTTCCCAGCAAGGAGGAGCTATGGGCATTTCTCAAAGGCCTTCTATTAAGGCGTCAGGTAGAGAGGCTGACATACAAACTCAATCTAGCTAGACTGGGTTCAAAGTTCAGCCCTACAACTTGGATGCTGTGTGACTCTGGGGGAACCCTTCTACCTCTCTGGGCCTCAGTCTCTGTACCTCTTAAAGTATCAACCTCCCTGGGTGGGGTGATGAGGATGAAATGGATTAAAACTGGAGATGTTCTTAGAATAATGCCTGGCATCCAGTAAGCATCCATGAAATGCTTGTTGATCTCCGTCACCCCAGGAACCTGGCATGTCATTCCACCAGACTGACCATAACTGTCCACCCCAGTTCAGAGACCAGCCACAGCTAGGGTTGTTGTGGCCCCTTTGAGTTTGTTTTCACTAATTTTTAAAAAGTGATCATGTGTTGCCAACATTAAAAAAAAAAAAAAAAAAAAAAAAAGCAGACTATTTCATCCCAAATTCTGGATTTCTGGCCCCTCTTGAGGGCCTGGCAGGTCCTGCATGCCAACATGGCAGGATCCCTCGTACATAGTGTGAAGCCCAGGCCTAGCGAATGGAGTCCTCAAAGCTCAGGAAGGACACACAGCCCTGTGACCCTGGGTCCCAAAGACAGGCAGTCCTGGTGCTCACTGTGAGGTGGGCATGAACCAGAGGGGTGGGGGGAGGACCCCCTGCAGGGGCTCAGAAAGGCCAGACGGGCCAGGCAAAGACCCTGAAACCGCTGTGTCATGGGACCAAGACCAAGCTCCTGGGCGTATGTGCCCTTCTGCCCTTCCACCAGCAATGCCTCAGTTTCCTCATCTTTGAAGTTGGCACAGTAATAGGACAGCAAGGAAGGTTAAACAAAAGAATGTGTATTCAGTAGTAGCTTGAGAAGTACCCCAAGGGTTTGGATGTTTAAAAAAAAAAAGAAATAAAGAATATACATATCACTATTCCCCCCTTCTTTTCAGAGAAAACCCCGGATCCTTTCATGTGGGTAAATCGAAGTCCAGAGGGGGCCCAAGACCTCGCTGAAGTCAGTGGCTGGGGACCCCCTTCTGGTTCCTAGACAAATCTCTCCTCTGTCACACAGCGGTGGAGAATTTGCATTCTTCAAACCAGAAATTGGGTGCAAATGTTACTTCTGCCACTTCCTTGCTGTGCTTCCCCTGGAAATCCCTAAGCTTTCCGTGCTTGGTTTCAAACTCTCGGTGTTAAGGTGCAAACAGTAATAGCTTCTTCCCCTTAGATCCTAGCACATGGCAAATGTTAGTGATTAAATTCTGGAAGGAGAATAAAAATCTCTTGGATGCCAGGAACCCTTTCCCCCAAACCGGGCAGAGAGATAACAGGTTGCAGAATTTTTTCTTTTGGGGAATGTTTCATTACTTTTTCTTTTGAGAGGTGGGGGTCCACCCCAACTCCAGTTGTTGGGAGGTTTTTAGTTCAGTGGGGATGGGGGGTGGGGTGGGAGAAGGGCTCTGAAGCCATACAGCTGAGTGTGAGCAAATGATTTAATTTTGTGCCTCCATTTTCTCATCTGTGAAATGGGCTGTTCTGAAGACTAAATGAGTTTAATAGTGGTCTAGTGCCCAGGACAGCGCCTGCCATACAATAAGACACTCTACACTTATATTTTTTCAAGTATTTGTATATAGCAGGGCCCACCACCTCCGCTCCAGACCTCCTTCTTGCCATCTGCGCTGGGGGCTCCACCTGTTCCCAGGCAGGGACCCGAGCCCCGGCTCACCTGTGGTACTGCGCCTGCAGCAGCTGAAACTCGTCTTTAATGCGGTCGCAGGAGTCGGAGGTGGTGAATTTGAGTTGCTGGGGTAGGTGCGACGAGCCCTGCGGGTAGGGGACCGCCCGAGTCAGGGCCAGGCGGGTCGGGAGGCTGCTCACTTCCCTCCGGGGCGCCCTGAGGCAGCAGCCCGCGCAGCTGCAGTGCTGCCCCCCCCCCCGCCCCCCCAGCTCTGCCCCACTTCCCCGGCCCGTGTTTACTGCCCCAGGCGCGGTCCCCGCCTTCGCTTCCTGCCCCCACCTCTCCCGGGGAAGCCGACTGGGTGGGTGCGCCCGGAGCCTCTCCGTCCCTCACCACCCCCAGTCTGTGGAGGTGCTCTTCTACGCCCGCCCTTGGTGGGGGGCAGGGTGCGCCCTCTACTGCTGCTCCAAAGCGCCGGGAGGGGGGTGCACATCCGAGAGCCCCAACTGCCTCCGGAAGGGGGGAGAATGAGTCGTAGGGTATTCCCCCTCCCTAGGAGGGGGAGCGAGGCCTCCTCGCAAAGTCCCATTCGGGGAGGGGCCTCTCTCAGCACCCGAAATTCAACTGGGGGCCCCCACCCCAGATTCCCTGCACCCTTCCTCCAGGCCGCACTCTTCCGGGAGGGGTGCGTCTCAAATCTCCTCCCGCTCCCAGGCCCCGAATGCAGGCCCAGCGTTAGAGGTGCCTAGTGGGGCTACCCGTGCGCCAGAGGCCAAGGCCGCCCAGGCCCTGCTTGGCTCAGCGGGGGGCGGGCCGCAGGGCTTAGGGACTGGGGTGGGGTCCGGGAGGAGAGCTGGAGGGGACTTGGCCTGGGAGCTGGCGGGACTCTGGGGCCGGGAAGCTGGGAGGAGGATAAGGAGCTACAGCGGGGGGAAAGTCTGGGGAGCTGGGGGTGGGGTAGAGTATCGCTGGGCCCGGACCTAGAGGGGACCCGGCCATGGAGTTGGGGGGAGTCGCGGAGCAGGGAACTGGGGGAGGGAAGGCGTAGGGCTCGGATCTGGAGGGGGATGGTACGGCGGGGAACTGGGGGGCGCAGGGCCAGGACCTGGAGGGGGTGTGCCAGGCGAGGACCTGGGGGGCCCAGAGGGCCGGGAGAGGGGGGATGGACCGGCCGGGAGCTGGGGGGTGCGCAGGGCCCGAATCTGGGGGGAGGGCTCCAGGCCGCGGGCCCCGCTTACCGAATGCCTGCTTTGTGGAAACATCATGTCAGTCGCTGCGGGGGGGCGCGGGCTGCGCCCCGGCTGTGCGCCCCGGCTCCGGCGCCTCGGGGCGCCGGGCGGCCGCGCCTTTGTCCCGGCGCCGATCAGTAGCTCCCGGGGCCGCCGCAGCAGCCTCCTGCGCCTGGCCTCGACCGCTTCCTGCGCCCCCTCCCCGTGCGCCCGGCCCCGGCGCGCCCCGGGCCCCGCTTCCTGCGCGCCCGGCGCCCCTCCCGCCGCCCGCCTCCTCGCACGCCGGGCCGCGGCTCCTATTGTCTAATGGCGGCGACGTCGGCAGTGGCCGCGGCCTCGGCTGCGCGGAGGCTCCGACTCCACCTGCTGCTGCCGCCCGGGCCCCGTGCGCGCCGCCGAGGGGGGGGCGCGCGCCCGGGGAGGCCTGTGGATCCCCACCCAGCCCGCCTCTCTCAGGCCTCCAGTGCGGTGACCTTGGGCCTGGCTCAGCCTCTGCCCCCAGCCCCCAGCGCTGCGCTGTCGCCCCTCCGGGCTAGGTTGCCCTGGCAGCTGCCTGGGCCTCGGTTTCCCTGTCAGAAAAGAGGCCCGGCGGCCCCCATCGAAACCACCCGCGCTGTCGGGGAGACCTGGACGCGTGCCAGAGACATGCTCTGTAACCTTGGCTTCCTGGCCGTTCTCTCTCAACCTCATTTTCCTCTGTTGTAGAAAGGCAGGAGTCATACCTGCAACACACATATATTGAGCACCTACTGTGTGCCAAGCTCTGCTCCAGGACATGGGACGGGGGTGGGGGTTGGGGGCGTGTAAAGTCCCAACCCTGGTGGAGATGACAGACAAGAGACAAATAGTTGAGCCCAAACCCTGGCAGGTCAGATGGTGGTAACAGCTATGGAGAAAATAAACCAGGTGTAAGGGCCAAGAAGGTGCAATTTTAAACATGGGCAAGTCAGTGATGGTCTTCTTTCCTGAAAAAAAAAAAAAAGGACCTGAAGGTGACAGAGGCAGCCAATAGGGGTATGGGGTATAGTGGCTTATTTGAGGAGACAGTAACAGCAAGTGCAAAGGCCCAAAGACAGCCCTGTTTTTGGTGCAGCGGAGCCAGGGAGGAAATGAGAGCAGGAAGACAGGGCTAGAGCTTCCAGCGTTGGAACAAGGGGCATTCTCCCAGAGTGGCCTGCGCTTGGGTTCACGATTTGCTGTTCCAGTCTGGAAATTCCTAATTATTTTGAACAAGGGGCTTTGAAGTTTCATTTTGTATTGACCTTGCAAATTCTGTAGCTGGTGACATGTTACGGATTCAGGGCCTTATGGGCCACAGGAAGGACTCGAGATTTTACTCTGAGGGGAGTGGGATCCATAGAAGGCTGTGGGCAGATGAGGGGTGGGACCTGACTTGGGTTTTGATAGAATGTCTCTTTCTGCCATGTGGAAATCGGGCCTCAAAGAAGCAGTTGAAATAATGCGTGTTACGGCCCTAGCAAGTGTTAAATACAGTCTCTTGATTTTCATATCATCTTCAACCATGCAGCTCACCCTCTACAAATGAATAACTTTTTTGATCCTTGGCTTTTCTCATCTGTAAAATGGAAGGATAGGACCTCATTACTTTTCTTGGCCAGATGAGGGGCTAAGATGAGAGTGAAATGAATAAGCAAAATTTAAAGCCCCCCCTCCTGCAAAAATATCCTTCAAGATAAATAATACTTTAATGCAATACTTTTAAAAATAAAAATTGATGCCAAAAAAATTACAACGGTGGAAGGAATCTAGACTTCAGGTGGTGAGCACACAATGGAATATACGAATATACGTACAACCTGAAATTTATATAATATTAACCAATGTTAGTCCAATAAATGTAATAAAAATAAATAAAAATGCATGATGAGCAAAATGTCAACCTATTTAAAAGAGACAGAATCCAGCCCTGGCTGGTGCAGCTCAGTGGACTGTGCTGGCCTGTGAACCAAAGGGTTGCTGGTTTGATTCCCAGTCAGGGCACATGCCTGGGTTGAGGGCCAGGTCCCCAGAAAGGGGTGCGCAAGAGTCAACCACACATTGATGTTTCTCGCCCTTTCTCCTTTCCCCTCTGTCTAAAAATAAATAAATAAAATCTTAAAAAAAAAAAAAAAAAAAAAAAAGACAGGATCCAGCCCTGGCCAGTGTGGCTCAGTTAATTGGAGCGTCCTCTTGTAACCAAAAGGTTGTGGGTTCAATTCCCAGCCTGGGCATGCATGGGAAGCAGCCAGTTGATGTTTCTCTCTCTCTCCTTTCCTCTCTCTCTAAAGTAAACTTTTGGAAAGTTCTTCAGTGTTCCCCTTGGGTTCTGGAATACATAGACCCCACAAATCATATGAGAGTTCCTGACTGGGACAAGCTACAGAATTTTGGGGCCCAGGGAAAAATGAAGATATATGGCCTCTTATTCAAAGTGATTAGGAGTTTGGAGAAGCAGGGTTCTTCGTTGGAGAGGATAGTCCTATCTGAGTGTGTGAGCTGCCTGCCCACGAAGCTGGCCCTGCCCCCAGCGCACACTCCCACACACACTGTGGGGACCAGATGCCTCTTCTCCTGGGAGGTCACCTGCACCTGACCCTCACCTGGGCAGGCCCTTCCCAGTGTGATGGCACTCTGCAATCAGACACTCCCATTTTAACAGGCTCCAGAGCCGGTCACAGACACTCCCAGCCCAGTGGGATCAGGACTGGGCCACAGGAAGGGACTCGGGGCTTTGCCTTTGAAGGAGAGTAATTATAAAAAAGTGATTCTCAAAAAAAAAAAGGGCCTTTAGGTACATAGCAAAGCCCAGAAACGTGACCCAAACCATGAGTAATAATAAAGTAAGCCATCTGCATGTGTTTTTACTGCCACACCAGTTGCTGCCTTAAGCACATTAAGTCTAGGTACTGCCATTATGACGTTTGGACGAAGGGGAAATGAAGGCACTGAGAGGTTAAGTGATGGCTCAAATCACACAGCCAGTAGGTGGCAGAGCCAGGATGTGAACCCAGGTATTTAGCCTCTTGACTCTGGGTTACTGCCCTTCCAGATGGGGCATGAGGCAGGGCATGGTGGGATACTGGCTGGGGAGGGCCAGGGCCAGAGCTGCGCAGGCCTGCCTTCTGCACTGAGGAGGTAGGATTTGACCTGGAGGGCACTGCAGAGCCATGGGGGGTTTCAGAGCAGGGATTCTGTCTTCACTGTTGCCATTCTGGCCCTGATTGTTCTCTGTGGGGGACTCTGTGGGGCATGGTGGGGTGTTGAGCATTATCCCTGGCTTTACCACTCCCCGTCCAGGAGCAGAGAGGTATGTAGACATTGCCCATGGGGGTGGCAGTGGGGGGCAAAATCATCCCCAGCTAAGAAGCCCTGGCCTAGAGCAATGGAGAGAGACCGCTAGTGCTGAGGATAGAAGGTTTTGCTGGTAGTGGGAATGGGGGAAGGCAAGGAAAGAGGCCACTAGATCGAGGCGGGGGTACCCAAACCGAGGTTCAGGAGAGGGGCAGGCTGGGCTGGAGCTCTTTGGAGGTAGAAAGAACAGCACACAGCAGGGGAAGAAAAGGCAGGGTGGGACGCTGCAATCAAGAGGGGACAGTTTTGATAATGTAATTTATTTGGGGAGAATCGGGGCTTTCGAAGACCCTACTGTCTGGGCAGCTACCATTCCACACCTCTGAGCCCCTACTCAGCCCCAGCCCCTTGGGTCTGCAGCCTGGTCTTTTCTCTCCCTGGGGTTCTCAGGACCACATCTGGGACCAAATTGGAGCAGGGATCTGTCTCACGTCACCAACCATCTGAGACGAGCCTGGCTGCCTGCTTACAAATGAGTGCTGGGCCCCATGGCCTCCCGGGCAGAGCCAGGCGCTAGCTGGCAAGTGATGGATGGGGCTGCGTGGCCATTAATCACAGGCAGGGGAAGAAACAGGTGGCCACCATTAGGGCACGGGGACTCCCTCTGCTAGGTCTGGCGGAGCTGGGGCCTCAGCTGTCCAGCTCTGGGCTCAGGCCTTGGCTTGCCGTAACCTGGCTGGGTGACCTGGGTCCATGTGATTTTACTGCTCTTGGTCTCCCCCACACCCAAAGGAGCAATTATTCATCTATTCTCTCAGCAAACATTTATTGTACCTACTGTGTGCCAAGCAGGATTCTAAGTGGAGGATGACAGCAATGACCAAGGTGAACCAAAATCCCTCCCCTTGCAGAGCTGACAGGCTTTCAAAACTTGACTGAGATCCCATCCCTCCTCTGCCCACAGCCCTCCAGGGCTCCCACTCTCCTTGTGGCAAAAGCCCAGGTCTTCCCCTTGGCCCAAATGGCCCCGGACAACCTACCCCTCACCCTGCCCCCTCCCTGCCCTCACTTCTTCTTTCTCTCCCCCTTGTCACTCTGCTCCAGCCTCACAGGCCTCCTCTCTGTTCATCCAACATGCCAGGCCTTATCCTGCCTCAGGACCTTTGCATGGGCTGTGCTCTTTGCTTGCAGGATCTTCCTCTAGATATCACCTCACTTCCTCCAGGTTTTGGCTCAGACATCAATTCCTCAGACAGGACATTGTGCACCTCCCCAAAATTTCCTGACACCATTCACTAGCCCTTCCATTTTTCTTAAAAAGATTTTATTCATTTTTAGCAAGAGAGGGAGAGAAACATACGACATGTGAGAGATACATACATCAGTTGCCTCTCACATGCCCCCAACTGGGGGCCTGGCCTGCAACGCAGGCATGTGTCCTGACTGAGAATGGATCCAGCAACCTTTAGGTTTGTAGGCCAGCACTCAATTCATTGAGCCACACCAGCCAGGGCCCTTCTATGTTTTTCTTAATAATAATAGCTCTGCCTTTATATTTCTGTTTATATGCTTATTGCCCCCACTAGAGTGTCAGCAAGGCTCGGATTGTCTTTCTCATTCCCTGCACAGCACTCGCCACCTAGTAGGTGCTCAATGAATCTCAGTTGTTGCGAAACTTATCTCTGTCGGGATTAGACTGCCCAGTCAAAGCAGAATGCAGCTGATTGCATTCGGCTGCAGTAACCAAACACCACAGACCTGGTGGCTTCTAAACAATAAACATTTATTTCCCACAGTTCTGGAGACTGGGAAGTCCAAGATCAAGGGGCTAGCTGATTCTCTTCCTGGTGAGAACTGTCTTCCTGGCTTGCAGATGGCCCCCTTCTTGCTGTCCTCCGTGGCCTTTCTTTGGTGAGCACTGTGGAGAGATCTCTCTCTTCCTCTTTTTATAGAAACACCAGTGCTGTCCAATCAGGGCCCCATCCTGACAACCTTATTTAAACTTACCTCCTGAAAGCCCCATCTCCAGACACAATCATATTAGGGGTTGGGGCTTCAACACAGAGATTGGGGGTGGGGTATAAAATTCAGTCCCTAGCACAGCTCTACCGAGATCTGCTCTTCCAGCAGCATGCAGCCCTGTCCCTGGGACTGACTAGTGCCGTCCGTTCTGCCTGGAGCATGTGCCTTGAAGCCTCAGGAAGGGATGAGAAGGACGGGTTCCCACACCCCACGTGGTGCAAGCGTAGCTGGGGAGACAGGCATTTATCTGATTGCTGCTCTCACGTGGTTTCCCAACCAGGGGTGGTTCTGCCCCCAGGAGACATTTCACAGTATCTGGGAACATCTGTGATTGTCCCACTGAGGCAGTGCTCCTGACATCCAGTGGGTGGGGGCCAGTGATGCTGCTTGACACCCCACAGTGCCCAGGATGGTCCACCACAGGGAGCTACCTGGCCCTGATGTCCCCGTTGCAAAGAGGGAGGGACCTTGGTGCTGTAATAAGAGCCAAGTGACAAATTAGAAGAGGGCAAGGAGTTCCTTCCCAGGAGAGTTTGTGACAATGAACCTGACCTTTGCTGGAGACCCGAGGTTTGTCCTGTAACGCTTCCCCTAAAATGAATGATGTGGGGGTTACCTAATCAACAACTGACTTGGTTGGAGAAGCCTGCACATGCCAAAGCCCAGAGGAAGGGACCAAGCTGCTGAGACTGGGGATCATGGGGGAGGCTGGAGGGAAGTGGGTAGGGGGAGAGAAGAGAGGAGATGGGGAGCATGAGGGGGCGGACCACCAGGGCCTTGGACTCTGCATTCATTCAGAGGGTGCTGGGGAGCCACAGAAGGTTTGTCATACCAGAGGAGGGCAATGTGATCTTATTTGGCATTCAAAACCTCCCTCTAGCTGCTTCTAGGAGAGCAAGAGGCAGGGTGGCTTTATGATTTTCATGGGTCCCTTCCTCTGCAAAAAATATTAAGATATTTTACCATAGCATGGGTACCCAGACAGGTATTATCTAGGTTGGATGTATGATGATATACTTGTGATTATTTTTGTCATTGTTTTCTCCTGATTTTAAAGGAAATTAAAACACGTTACAAGCCCCTAAAAGTA
Organism: Anoura caudifer; assembly: GCA_004027475.1. Classification (NCBI taxonomy): domain Eukaryota; kingdom Metazoa; phylum Chordata; class Mammalia; order Chiroptera; family Phyllostomidae; genus Anoura; species Anoura caudifer. The sequence continues at coordinate 10,364 of PVKU01005752.1, forward strand.
CGATTGGGCCTGGGCAGTGTGCCCAGTGGGTACATGAGTCCTGGTCGGAAAAACCTCAGGGAGCAGAGAGAAAATGGGGCAGGTAGAGATGGGATGGAGATGGGGGTGGGGACTGGGCAGGGAGGGAAGGGGCTGGATACAAGCCAGATTCAGCAGGGTGGTGGTTAGCACTGACCGGCTGGCCAACGGAGGGGTGGCAAGGACAGCGCGGTAGAGCCATGGAGAGAGGGAGCTGGCCTGAGAGACTGTGTCTGGGTGGTTTCCTAGTTCCGTTTGGACAAACTGAGTTTGAAAACCTTGTGAAAGGCCCACAAAAATATCAAGGAGGGGAAAAGGAGATACATTGCACTTCATAGAAATTAAGAGCATGAGTGAAGGACACTGTGAGAATGAAACTACAACTCCAAATGGGAGCAAATACTTGCAAATCTTGTATCTGAGCAGGGTCTATTATCTGGAATGTATAAAGACTTCTACACCTTGCCCTGGCTGATGTGGCTCAGTGGCTTGAGTGCCAGCCTGCAAACCAAAGTGTTGCCAGTTCAATTCCCAGTCAGGGCACATGCCTGAGTTGTGGGCCTGGTCTCTGGTTGGGGGTGTACAAGAGGCAACCATACGGTGATGTTTCTCTCCCTCTCTTTCTCCCTCCCTTCCCCTGTCTAAAAATAAATAAGATCTTTAAAAAAATGAATAAAAAAAAAGACTCCTACACCTCAACAACAACAAAACAAACCACCCAAGACAAGAATGGGCAAAGGACTTGAACAGTTTTCCGAAAATGTACACATATGGCCAAGAAGCACATGAAAAGATGCTCAACTTCACTACTTATTAGGGAGGTGCGAATCAATGCCATAATGAGACGCAACCTCACATACACGAGGATGGTTATTACTAGAAAATGGAAAATACCGTTTTTTGTGGAGAAATTGGAGCCCTTGCGCACAGCTGGCAGGACTGGAGAGTGAGGCAGTGCTGTGGGGAATGGAACGGCAGCTCTCCAAAAAGTTGAGGGTGGAATTACCCTATGACCCAGTGATTCCACTCCTAGGTGTGTACCGCAAAGAATTAAAGACAGGAACTCAAACGTATTTGTATGCCAGAGTTGGTGGTGGAGTTATTCGCAACAGCCCAAAGTGGAAACAAGTGTACATCGATGGATGGTAGCTGAACACAATCTACCGTTTTAACTATTTCTAAGTGCACAGCTCAGTGGCATTCACCACACTCACACGGTCTTCATAACCTTCTCACCTTCCCAAACTGAAACTCTGTCGTCATTAAACACCAACTCCCGGTCTCCCAGCCCCTAGCTCCCACCCTCTACTTCCTGTCTCTCTGGATTTAACTCTTCTAGGGACCTCCTGTGAGTGGAATGGCACAGTGTCTGTGACCGGCTTATTTCATTCATTCAGCACTCCAAAGAAGAAGCCCCATCCCCATCCCTTTCCCCAGCTCCCTGCAATCACAAGTCCACTTCCTGTCTGGATATGCTTGTCCTAGACAGTCACATAAGTGGAACCACACACTGTGTGGCCTTTTGCATCTGGCTTTTCCCAGTAAGCATCGCATGTCCAAAGTTCATTCATGTGGCAGCGAGTGCCAGTGCTCCACTCCTTTTCATGGCTGCATAATATTCCATTATAGATATTGATCCATATCACATTTTATTTATCTTTAAGCTGATGGATATTTGGATTGCTTCCACCTTTTGCCTATTATGAATGAAGAATGTTATGAATGTTTATGTACAAGTTTTCCTGTAAACTTAGGTTTTCATTTCTCTTGGGTGGACACCCAAGAGTGAAATGGCTAGGTCAGATGAAAACTTAATGTTTCACCTTTTGAGGAACCTCCAGACTGTTTTCCACAGTGGCTGCACCATTTTTCACTCCCACCAGCAGTGCCTTCAGGTTCTACTCTCTCCACATCCTTGCCGGAACTAGTTATCAGCCCCCTTAAACCTGGAACCCCAGGTGAATATCTTGTTCATCTCCCCCAAGTCCAATCCTGCAGTGGAGAGAGCAGCTTCCTTGTTCCCACAGCCCTCAGGTGTTCTTTCTACAGCTTGTGAAATCCAGGAAAGATAAATGAATAAACAGCAATAATGATGAAGCTGATGGCAGGGGCCTTGTATGTGCTGGGAGCTGTTCTTCATGTATTCTTTCATTTACTAATAATCCATTTTACAGACAAGCTCAATAGAGCTCAGAGAGAATGTGGCCTAGCTGGAGGCTCCCCAGTCTGGAAGGCACTGGGCACTCAAGTCTTTGTCCCTTCCACCCAGGGTCAAGCTCGACAATGAGCGTGGTTTGTTTTTGTATTTCTTCTTCTCCTGGGAGCTTCTGGCTGTGCCCTTGGGAATATGGCATTGGCAGGGCCAGGAGCTGCTCTTGGGGTGTTTCAAGGCCATTAAGAGGTGTTCCCAGCATTTCCTCAGCACTGTGCAATAACTAGGCATAGTGATTAGGGGGCCACCTTCAGCAGGCATGTCACTGGGGACACCTCAGGACATTTGGGGACTGTAGGGATCAGGGAGGTGTGACTGCCCACCTGGCTTGCCCTCCAGAGGCCCTTGCTGCCTCTCCTGAGACATCCAAGGGCCAAGTGCCTGCAGCAGCTTTGCAGCTGGTGGGCCGTGTGGCTCTGCACATTGTGTCTGTAGATCTCTAGGCCTCTGCTGGGTGGGCTTAGTGCCCTTGTGAGGAGAGAAAGAGACCAGAGCTCTCTCTCTACTATGTGAGGGCACAACCAGAAGGCAACTGTCTGCAGGCCGGAAGACAGCCCGCACTGGGCACTGACCCTTATGGTGCCTAGGTCTTAGACTTGCAGTCTCCAGAACTGTGAGAAAATAAATTTCAGTTGTTTAAGCCACCCAGTCTATGGCATTTAGTTATGGCAGCTTGAGTAGACTAAAACAAGGAATTATGTAATTGAATCCCCTGAATGGCCCCAGGAGGAAGTTGCTATTGCCAAGGAGACCCAGGGGCCCAGAGAGGGCAAGACACCCCCCTAAGATCACACAGCCAGGAATTGACAGACGTGAGATTCAGACTCAAGTGTGGCTAGTTCCCAGTCCTGCACGTATCTCCCCAATCTTCCCCAGCCCCTCGCTCCTGTAAACCACTCCAGGGAGGAAGTTTGGGTTCACAGTTAATGGAGAGATGTGGGTTCGAATTCTTGCTCTGGAATTCTACTCGCTGAGTGACAGTGACCAAGGAGCATCCTCTGTTTGAGCCCATTTTCTCACCTGCAAACAGAAGCCCTAACAGTTCCAGAAAGTTGTGAGGGTAGGGGAAAAAAATCAGGCATGATGGTCATTTAGCTGGGTTTTATTTTGATGTTTTTGATTTTGAGAATATGTTTGTTAAAGCTGAGGACAGTGAAACAAGAAAGGGCTTAGGGCAGAAGAAGCAATAGGAGAGCCCAGGCGGGGCCCCTGGAAAGTCAGAGAAAAAGGGGCTGTGGAGACAGGCTGAGGGGTTAGCCCTGGATGAGCTGCTGCTGCCCATCGCTCCCCTGGTTGCAAGTCTCATGGGGACCCTTGTGTTTGGGAGATGCACACCTGCCGGGGAAGGAGAGCAGGAAAGGAAAGGTGTGTGGGTGTGCCCCTTAGCTGGGGTTTAGCATAGAGTAAGAAAACTTGGGCAGCTGTCATCTCTGACCTCAGTTTTTTCTTCTATAATATGAATACAGCCCTGGCTCGTGTGGCTCAGTGGATTGCATGCCAGCCTGCAAACCAAGGGGTTGCTGGTTGGATTCCCAGTGCCGGCACATGGCTGCGTTTCCGGCAAGGTCCCCAGTAGGGGGTGTGGGAGAGGCAACCACACAGTGATGTTTCTCTCCCTCTCTTTCTCCTTCCCTTCCCTTTTCTAAACAAATAAAATAAGTATAATCTTTAAAAAAATAAAATGAATGTAAATTTGGTATCTACTCGTATAAAGTGCTTGAATCAAAGATTTGAGTGGATGGGAGTAAAGAGCTCAGAACACGGTCTGAAGTTAGTAAGCACTTGATATATATATTAATTTTTAAAAAATGTTCATAAAAACAAACATGCCCACCAACCCAGAGATACACACACCAGCCCCCCAACGCCCTGTTTTCTCTACAAACTGGGCTATCCAGTGTGGTCACAGAGGGGCACACCTGACTATTTGCATTTAAATGTAAATTAATTGAAATGAAAACATTTTCTTCATTGCTCTGGCACACACAGCGCAAGGGCTCAGTGACCACAAGTGGCTGGCATGTTGACAGCCCCAAGCTACAATAGTGCCGTCTTAGTAGAAAGTGCTGGCGGGCAGCGCTGCGTGGAGACCCTCCCCTAGGTCAGGCTGTGCAGGCAGCGTGGTCCCCGGCCCACGGGCGCGGTTCCACAATCGTCCACACGGGGGCAGCATGTCCCAGGATTCTGAGACTTGGCCGCAAGCTGAGATAAGGGTACTACTGCATCCCTCAGCTTGCACATCCTTGGGAAGCACCCACTGTGGGCCAGGCTCTGTGCTGGATACCCGGCAGTACCCCAGACAGTCTAGGCCAGGGTCCCCCCCTCTGCACTTGGACATCAGGGCGGGGTCACTTTCTGTGGGGCCACATCCTGGGTACTGTGGGGTGTTGAGCTGCATCCCTGGCCCCCACCCACTCGATTCCAAGAGCACCCCAAGTATGACAATCAGAAATGTCACCAACATTACTGTTTTTTGGTAGAGCATAATCACCCTCCGGTGAGAATCACTGTTCATAGCTGCCTTACTGGAAAAATAAACTATAATAATAATTATTATTATTATTTATTATTATAACAAAAAACAACACTCATAGACTGTTTACTGTACACTAAACCTTGTTTTAAGTATTTGGCATGAATTAAAACCTCTGGGGTAGGTAACTGTTGCACAGTTTCTGTTTTACAAAAATGGAAATGGAGAAAGGTTGAATCACTGCTTCAAGGTCATAGGTCAATGTCATGGTGTTGGGACTTGAACCCAGAAATTGTGGGGTCAGAGTCTGGGTTATTACCAACCAGCCCAGTTCTCACCATTCTCACAGTGTCCACTGTGGTCCAGCCCCCATCATTTACTGTGTAGACCAGCACGGTTGGTTCCCTTGGCCCTGGTCTTGGAGCTGGAATCCTCGGCCCCTACCGCAGCCTGTCCTCCCAGCAGCAGCCATCAGGGGGCACTTGTGAGCCCCAAAGTCAGGTCCTTCTGCCTATTGCACTCCCGCCAGGGCTTCCATCTCCCTCAACGTAAAAGCCCAACAAGGCCCTGCACCACCTGCCTCCCCTTTTCCCAACTCCCTTCCTGTTCCCCCCATGTCCTCACCACCTCCTTCTCTCCCCCTCAGTCACTCTGCTCCAGCCATACGTGTTCCTCCAACATGCCAGGCCCTGTCCTGCCCCATGACTTTTGCTTGGTCTGTATCCTCTGCTTGGATTGCTCTTCCTGCAGATATACCGATGCCTTGCTCAGAGAGGGACAGCTATTTCTTGAAAGTCACACAGCTCGAGGGAGGGGCAAGTGTGTGTGGGATAAGAAAAGAACCAGACAGTCTACCAGCTGCTCAAAACAAGACTTCCCTGAGCAACTATGTGCAAATCTTTGCGTGGAAGTATATTTTCACTTCTCTTGGGTAAATACCTAGGAATGAAATGGCTAAATCCAATGTAGGTATATGCTTAACCTTTTGATAACCTGCCACACCATTTTGCTTTCCCATTAGCTGGGGATAAGGGTTCTAGTTGCCCCTATTTTTAAAAAATGATTTTTATTTATTTTACAGAGGAGAAGGGAAAAAGAAAGAGAGGGAGAGAAACATCAGCGTGTGGTTGCCTCTCACATACCCACTACTGGGGCTTGCAACCCAGGTATGTGCCGTGACCAAGAATTGAACCAGCAGCTCTTTGGTTTGCAGGCTGGCACACAATCCACTGAACTACACCAGCCGGGGCTAATTGCCCCTATTTTTACCAGCACTTAGAATGGTGAGACTATTTTATGTTAGTCATTCTGGTCTAACTGTAACTTACTGTATTTTTAAATTGCTTTTTCCTAAGTGCTTCTTGGCTGTCTGTACATCATGTCTTGGTAAAGAGTAAGGGCTAATATAATGGAGCTGTGCCAAAAACATTCTTGAGCACCTACTGTAGTTCAGGCCTAGAGTTGGGTGCCAAGAACAAAACCATGACCCAGACCCCCTAAGTCTTCTTGGCTCATACCATCTTTGAGAAACTAAAAAATAAATAGAAACAGCCCTGGCTGGTGTGGTTCAGTGAATTGAGTGCCGGCCTGAGAACCAGAGGGTGGCCAGTTCGATTCCCAATCAGGGCACATGCCTGGGTTGTGGGCCAGGTTCCCAGTAGCGGATGCTTAAGAGGCAACCACACATTGATGTTTCTCTCCTTCTCTTTCTCCTTCCCTTCCCTCTCTCTAAAATAAATAAAATCTTAAAAATAAAAGGAAACCAATGAATATCTTCTCTGACTGCAGTTTGGGGACTGCAGTTTGGGGACAGTGCTGGATGGGGGCATAAGGTAGGATCTGGGTGTGAGCCACCTTTCCAGGTCTTCTGATGCTGTGTCCATGAGCTATCACCAATTTTCTTTACAAGGGAAGGTGGTGAGCACTGTTTTCAGCCATGAGGCCTGTAGAAGGGCAAGGACTTGAGTGCTTTGGAATCTGCCACCTGACTCCAGAGTTGGCATTTTGACCCTAGATGCCCCTCTGCCCTGCCTGCCTCCAGCCCTGGGCCCCATTCACCTTTGCTCTCAGCTCTGTGCCAGGAAAACTGCTTTGTTCCCTGGCTCCTGGACCCCCTCATAAAATTAAACTCCTCAAGGCATGGAGTCCAACGTCCTTGGGGAGGAGGGGAGGAGGCCAGGAGGCCCAGTGAGCCAGGAGGGCAGGCCCCCCAGCCATTGAGGTGTGGCAGTGGTGGGTGGACTTTGTCATCTGGGCCTGTGGATATGGGGAAGGCAGAGTCAGCGTTTAGCACTGGCTGGGCCCCAGGGCCAGTTCTCCATGGGCCTCAGTTCCCTATCTTATTCACTGGGGGCCTTCTCAGCGCCCACCCAGCTCCTGGCTCATCTCTGGCACTTAATGAATGAATGAGAATAGAAGACGCCCCATGGTGATCTGTTCCCTGCTCTTCCCCCACTCCCCACCTCAATGCCCAGGGCAGAGCTGCTGCCGGAGGGGGTGTGACAGATGACATTTAATGAATAAATACTCGGGGGAACAAATGAACTCACCAACTCTTCTCCCATCCGATTTGTTTTTCAGGCCCCACACTGCCTGCCCCATTTCAGTGTCCTTTTCGACATTTAAGTATTTATTAAGAACCTACTACATGCTTTACAAGTACCACCTCTTAGAACATATATTATTTTTTACAGCATTATTAAGATTTCAATGACATACAGCAAACTGCTCATGTTTAAAATGTACAACTTGATGAGTTTGGTCATATGCTATGCCCTCCTAACCCCCGTGCAACCGTGGGCACAATCACAGCAGCAAACTGACATTTCCATCATCCCCAAAAGTTCCCTTTAGCCCCCCTGCCCCCACCCCATCCCCAGGCAGTCAGCAACCCACTTTTAGTCACACTGGACTTCCAAAGCTGACATTTTCCAGAATTTTATCTGAATGGAATCGGACAGTACATCCTCTTTGTGACTGGCTTCTTTCACTCAGCATAAAGCATTTATGATCCCTTCGTGTTGCTGTAGGGCCGGGGGCTTTTCCTTTTCATGGCTGAATAATATTCCAGTGTCTAGGTTGACCAGTTTGTTTATTCCACTCACCCGCTGGTGAACATTTATTTCGGTTGTTCACAGTTTGGAGATGTTATCTGTAAAGCCGCTGTGAACATTTGAGTACAGGTCTTGTGTGGACATGTGCTTTTATTTCTCTTGGGCGCATGTATTAGAGATAAATTTCTATGTGACAAATCACCCCTAAACATGGTGCCTTAAAACAATAAAACCTTCATTATCTTACATGGTTTCTCAGGGTCAGGAATTTGGCTGCAACTCAGCTGGATGGGTCTGGATTGGGTTCTCTCATGAGACTGCAGGCTAGCGTTTGGCCAGAATTGCCTCACCGGAAGGCTTGATCCGCAGCTGGAGGAGCCACTTCCAAAATGGCTCCCTCACATGGCTGTTGGTGGGGGGCCTCAGTTCTACCAGGCATGACTCTGCAGGAGGATGGCTTAGTCTTCTGTAAAGACTGGTACAAGAGGAAGCCAGAGGGAGCCCAAGATGCACACCAAAAATATTTCATAATCAAGTCTCTGAAGTCACATCTGCCATATCCTATCTGTTAGAAGTGTAACTGTAAATTCAACCTGCCTCCTGAACAGGTGGAGAATTGCACAGGGCCAAGAGTACCAGGCAGGGGGGCTCGCTGGGCCCATCCTGGAGGTTATCAGCCACTGTCCTCTAGTGCTTAAATATGTATTTAAGCAAACATTTCTACTGTGCACTTCACAAGAATTGTCTCCTTGGCTATTTACAACAGCTCTCTGAAGAAGAAAAGAAAAGAGAAGAGAAGAGAAAACCACAACTAATATGCTTGCTTTACAGAAGGAAACAAGCCTAGGGAAGTTAAGTCATTGGCCTACTGCCCACACCAGAGTTAACAGCAAAAATAAAATTCGATCTTGAGCTTTATAAGTTCTGTATGAGGCAGAGGCTGACGACAGCAAAGAGCAAGAGCAGAAAAGGGAAGAAGGGAAGAAAGTGTAATATTATTATATTCTACTCTAGAGAAAGAGAGGAAGCACCCAGGAGAGCTGGGTCCCTTCGCCGATTTCACAAACTTTCATCGAGTACCTACTCTATGCCAGGTGGTGTTTCAGACCCTGGGAGTGCCACAGAGAACGAGATGAACCAAGTTCCCTGGACATGTGGAACTCACACACATGGGTGACTGATTTCACTCAGCAACATCCAGTCTAGCATCCAGCACACAGGCGTACTGCTGGAGGAAAGGAGAGGCCTGAGTCTCTGTGCTGGACATGGCAGTCCCGTGGTGACCCAGGCAAATGCGGTTACCGCCTACCTGGAGCTCACAGTCTCGCGTGGTGGATAGGGATAACAGACCATGTTAGCAAACAGTAAGTGACTCAACCGTTCTTTCCTTCAATATTTATTGAGCACCTATTGTGTACCCAGCTGGGTTATAGATATAACAATGATCAAGACAGACACAGATATGCTATATTATGGAGGGGGGATAAGTGAATAAAGAGATAAATAAAAAGGATTATTTAGGGCCGTGAAAGGGCTGGGTGGTGGAATCCCACAGGATGGTGACTGCGGTGGGGGTGGTGTTAGGGAACCCTGCCTAACCTCCTCCCCTGGACAGCATTTTTCTTGTTTCCCTGGTTGTACCTTCTTTGTTCAAGTGGAACTTCTGTCTGTTTGCAAAAGGCAACTGGCTGAGGTGGAGGTGGGAGCCCCCAAGATGGGAGTTTCGAAGAGCTAATCTTCCCACCCTCCCAATCAACTAATAAATGGAGACTTTGACCCTTCTCTCACCCCTTATCTCAAGACACAAGAGTACAGCGTGTCAAGGTGCAGCTTGAAAGGTGTATGATGGGATCTGGGCAGGGCCAGGTGGGGAGAGGAGGTGGGGGATCCAGGCAGGTCTGGGCTGGGAGAGGTGCCATAGTCAGGCACCTGCTTCCTTGTCTGTGAAATGGGTTCCCAGTACCATGAACACTTCAGGCTTTTATTCTTTTTCCATCATTCAGAAGGCATCGATTGAGCACCGTCTGTGTGTTTGGGCCTCATTCTAGGTCTCTTCCTGTAAAAGGTCAGAGAGTAAATATCTTAGGACTGTCGCCACCGCTCAAGTCTACTAGAGTAGGGTGAAAGCAGCTAGAGCTCTATATGTAAATGAAGAGATGTGGTTGCATCCCAAGCGTATCAACAGGGTAGTAGGGTTGCTTTAAGGGCTTAAAGCAATGCTTGGTATACCGTAGGCACTTCATTAATGCTTGTTTGCTGTCTGGAATGTAGCAGGCACTGCATCATTAATGCCTCGTTTACAGTAGGCACTCCATAATGTTTTTGCCCTCCCTGGTATATAGCAGGAATTGCGTTAATACTTTTGCCCTCTCTGGTATATTGCAGGCATTACATTAATGCGTGTTCATGCCTAGTTAGATAGTGGGTGCTGCACTCACGTCTGACCCATACCTGGTATATAGCAGGTGCTACGTTAATGCCTGGCGTGTGCCTGGTAGATAGCGGGTGCTGCATTAATGCTTGATCCATGTGTGCTATACAGTAGTCACTCCATTAAAGCTTGCTGCATACGTGGCATATAGCAGGCACTGAGTAAATAGGGGTCCCCCAGGCCCAGTATACAAGAGGTGTTCCACTAATACTTGTTCCAAGAATGGATGAGTGGAAGGCTCTTTCCCATTAGATAATACCAAGGCTCTTCGCAGGAGACCGCGAAGGCTGGAACCCTGAAGTCTCGCGTGGGGCTGGGGTCTCCCAGCCCCGTGACCACACTGGCGGGTCCATGCCTCCAGCTCTACAGCGGAGCGGGGCCGACCCGGGCCGAATTGAGTCGAGCGCCACACAGCCTGACGGCCGAGTCCGCCACATTCCCACAATCCCGGGCGGCTCTGCCTGGCTTCGGGCTGAGCGTCCCCCTTCCCAGGTTGGCGCAACCAAACTGCGGGCGCGCCCGCCTCGCCCCGCCCCACCCCGCCCACCCCGGCCGTTAGTCCCGCCCTCGCGGAGGGCGCGCTGGCCCCCGCCTCCTTCCATTGGCTGTGCCGCCCGCCCGTCGGCTCTGTGCCCTGGAGGGTTAGGTTGTACGGCGCTGTCGCTCGGTCGCGGCGGCTGCGGTTGGCGGCGGCGGTAGCGGCGGTGGCGCGGACGCGGGGTGGCTAGGCTGGAGTGCGCGGCCGAGCGGGACCGGCGTTCTCAAGCAGCCGAGTGGACCCGCCGGCCCGGGGGCCATCGCCGAGGGCCAGGCGGGCGTGGACAGGGCGGCTCCAGGCAAGGGCCGGGCCGGGGGGCAGCGGCGGGGGCGGCCGGCGGGCGGCTGGGGCCGGGACGATGACTCTGGAGTCCATGATGGCGTGTTGCCTCAGCGATGAGGTGAAGGAGTCCAAAAGGATCAATGCCGAGATCGAGAAGCAGCTGAGGCGGGATAAGCGCGACGCTCGGCGCGAGCTCAAGCTGCTGCTGCTCGGTGAGTTGGACCGGGCCTGCTGGGGTCCGCAGCCGATAGTTCGCGTGCTGTCGGGCGGGGCCGACACTGCCGGTGGTGTCCACGCCGGAGACAGGGGCCTGGAGGTCACTCCCTGTCGGTGCTGTCCACGGCTGTGGTCTGGGGCTTTGGGGTCAGCCCCTGCCTGTGCTGTGCATAGCGGGGACCCCAGTTTGCGGGGTCTATCCTCGCCTGCACTGCCCACTGGAGGGCCAGCCCCTGCCTGTACTGTGCACATGAGGTCTCAGATTTCTTCAGAGCCAGCCCTTGTCACTATTGTCCATGTCGAGTTTCTGGAACACTATGGATAAGCCCCTGCTTCTGCTGTTCACATCCGTATCCCGGATCCTCAGGTTCAGCCTGTGCTGTCCGTGGGAGGTCCCTGATCCTTGCTGGGTCAGCCCTACCTCTGTTCATGTTGTGCCCCCAGAACCCTGGAGGGTCTGCCCTCTGCCCCCTCTCACGAGATGAGCCCCCACCCTGCATAGGGTTGGCCCTCCCACTGTTTCTACCCAAGTGAGTATTCCCCGTCATTTCCCCCTGCGTCTCTTCAGGCCCAGACCTTTGGGTTGTAATCCGCAGGCAGACGCGCCCCTCACCTTCCATGATCCCATCTCTGCTCTTCCCACCAGGTGGAGCCCTGTTCCCTACACTCAGGGCCTATTCCCCACCCCCCACATTCCCTCAAGCTCTTTCCGGGTCTCCATAGCTCTCCGACCTCCCGTACCTCCCCATCGTCCCCTCATCATTGCGGGGAGGCGGGTGGAGACTTTTTCCCTCCTGAAAAGGGAACACACCTTGGGGGAAAGACAGACTTTCTTCTCTTCTAGACGTTTCTGTTTCAGCTGGAGGCTGGGAGCAGGTGGGGTCCTAAGTCTTTGCAGGTTTTCAGAACTGGCCAGCTCATCAACCTTCCCCAAGTCTTTTCCTTCACCTTTGTGGGAGCTGATTCCTCTGGATCCTTCAGGGAAGATTCCTGTTGGTCCCTACCCCCTCAGGGCACACCTGTTGCAGGGAGTGAGTTGGCCTAGCTGTCAGCAAAGTGTTGTCACCCCAAATAAGGGCTGTTGAAGGACTTACCTATACTGTCAAAGGCAAGAAGGTCATTTACAAAACAGAAACCTGGGCCCTGCCCTTTATGAGTCCTGTTTCATTTTCATTCCTAGACTGTGGGGAAAGTTGGAAATGCTTGCAAGCTGCTTAGATATAGCTTTGATGGGCCTGGGGCAGGAGGACGGAGGAGCGTTTAGAGGCCTTGTGGAGCTCCTGATAGTGGATAGTGGCATTGGTGGCTATTTGGGAGGCGGTGGGTCTTGGCTGAAATGCATTGCTTCCCCCACCGGCAGGGTCCTCCCTTTGGTGAAATACTTTCCCTATTTTGTTTTTCAAATATATGTATTTTGATTTACCTAAAGATTACGAAAAGGCCATCTTTACAGGTAGAGAGTAACCTTAAAATTTGGAGGAAACATGCAGTGGTATTTGAGTGGCACTTAGGAGGACCTTGTGGCAGGTACTTTTGCAGTGGGCAGTAGAGTTTATCTTGGAAGGGCGTTGGAAATTAGACGTAGCTTAACAGTACCATCAGCCGGCCTCCATCAGGGGCTGTGTGAGCCTCCAGGTGTCCCCGCAGCCTGTCCACAGCATGTCTAGGCTTCAAGATTGATGTGAGGGTCAAGGCCACAAGTCAGCAGCCTGTGCTTCTGCAGCCTTGGTGTGCCTCCACATCTCCCTGGGCCCGGAAGCCCTCAAGGAACCTGGCACCTGATCTAGCAGCGGCCAGTGCCTGCCTGAGGGCATGGGGAGTCAGCTGCAGGGGCACCTGTGTCTGCATTTCTACTTTTCCCCTCCTGTGCAACCCTAGGGGGGCCCCTAGCCCACTACTGCCTGCACATCGGGGGATCGGGCACCTGTCTCTTGAGGTTACATCCAAGGCATGGGGGGCAAATAAGACAGTGAGGGTGACGTAAGCTCACAAGTCCGTGGTGAAGGGTTCTGACAGGAGGATAGCCGTCATTGCCAGGCGGAGGTCCAGGGGATGTGTGGGGATGGGGGCTGACCCTGAGGTGCTTCTTAACCAGCGATCCTGCAGGCTTTGGGCCTGGGACTTCTTTGGGAACCCTGGGGACCCTTACGATCTGGCAGCCCGTCCTCCCACATTGAGGACTCCTTTCTGGGAAGACTTTGATGAGCAGAGGATGGGGTAGGGTGTGAGGATGCAAGGAGGGCATCCTTACTGAGTACCCTCTGCCCGGTGCCCAACCTGCTTATGGTACTTATTCTAGCCTCTCCCCTCCAGCAAGCCAACTACTGGCTGAGGACTGTTCCCATTTTGCAGGGAGAAAATTGAGGGGCGGACTGAGCTTTCCAGCTGCAGTCCAGGCTGAGGAGGGCTTGTTTCTGTGAGGTTCTGGTGGTGTCTGCCTTGCACCTGGGCTTGAAACCAGGGGGAGCAAGTCACCATCACTGGAGGAGCCCTTGCCCACTTCACCATGTCGGTCTGATGTCTCCCTGGGCCTGTGTGCATGTGACCAATGGGGCTCTCAGCCTGGTGGGGGTTTTAATGTCCCATCCTGGTAGTGAGAGTGACCAACCTGTAGAGCTCTTGGAGCTATACTCTGGCCCGCAGACTCAGGGAACCTTACGAGCTCTATCTCCAGTGCTTCCCCCACAGCTCCTTTTTAAGATGGACTTTCATCACCTCAGAAAGACATCTCTTTTCCATACAGCAGGGTCTCCCCCTCAGCACTGGGGACATTGGCGCCAGGTTAGCCTCCATGGGGCACTATGGGGAGTTGAGCAGTATCCCTGGACCCACCCACTTGATGCCAGGAACACCCCCAGTCTGACAACCACAGATGTTCCCAGATGTGATCCGGTATGCCCTGGGGGCAGGACCACCTCTGTCTGAGAGCCCTTGTCCCGTGGTGGTAGTACACGGTGTGAAATGTGTGTTGCAGCGCCGGCTTATCATCAGTGTACGTTATCTGTCAGATATTTTGTGAGTGCTTTAAAAGTACGTATTTTTGTTGGGTCCAAAATTGTGTGTGTGCACATATGTGTGCACTCAGCACACAGTGCACATGTGAATGCATGGATGCCGGTCTTCAGTGTCACAGCTCTGGTGTTCCCGGCTGTGTCCTTGTTGACGTGTGTCTGTGGTTGGGAGTGGGATGGCCAGTATGTCTGTGCTGCAGTCCCCATGGCGTGCATCGCTCTCCCGTCCTATGGACCAGAGCCCCAAGGCCCAGTTGGGAGCTCTGGGGTGGGCGGGGGTCCCAGGCAGGCGAGGCGCTCTGTTTCTGGCACAGCCCTTTGCCATGATGTTTCTGTCATTTGGTAGAAAACCACTGAGGGAGGTCCCATGTCTGTCCCTCCAGGCAGGTTTCCCATTTGAAACTCAAGGCCTTCCATGGGAGCCCGTTCTAGAGGCGCAGAGGCCCAGCGTCCTGACCAGGCTGAGCCCAGTGGCTCCAGGGATTTCTAAATAAAGCAGGGCGGTCAGTTCCACAGGCTTCCTGTCAGCCAGCTCTGGGCCCCACAGGGCGGTGAAAAGGCTTGGAATCTGGCCTGGGGTGTGGTGGCTCCGGAGGGAAGGGCGCGCCTCCCAGTGCTTTGAGGTGCAGAGTGGAGTGTGGCCACCGGCTTCTGGCAGAGAGACTTGGTTGCATCCCCTGCAGACTGAGAGCAGAAAGCACCCTTGGGTGGCCTCTCGTTCGCCCCTTGATTCCCCTGGGGCTGTGAAAGGTCCTCAGCTCACCCCAGGAGTCTTAATGTACTTCAAATTATAATTAAATTAAATATTTTTGGCTAAAGGGGTCTGCTTTCCCTGTTGCAGTCCCTGTAAGTGACTCAGGAGCCCAGGCTGCCCTTGGACCCAGCTGTCTGTTTTCCTGTGAGGCCCAGGAGGATGCCCAGTGCCTGGATGAGATTCTGTCCCCTTCCCACGGGGCCTGCAGGGCCAAGTCGCTGGAACCGCTCCCCACAAAGGACAGTTAGTGTTGTGGGCGCTCAGAGCGTGGTCTCATCAGGTGTGTCACCAAGCTCTGGGGCCAAGGCTGGTGCTGCACTTCATCTGCACAGACACCCATGCTTCCGGGCGTGGTTCTGTGTGTGCCGAGCTGTGCCGGTCACTGCGGTGAGACTGGAGGAAGTGCTCAGCCTCAGACATTTAACCACAGAAGGTTTCACTTTCTGCTTCTTATGGTGGAGCTCTCCTAGGTGCAGCCCGATACACCACTGCAGTCATCACTGCCTGGGCCCTGGACATTTGGAGTGGCGTACCGGAGACCAGACATAGCTTAGATGAGGACCCCTGGCAGAGGGGTGCATTTTTCTCTTCTCAATCCTGGCCCTGGGCTGGATGCGTCTAGTCTGGACCTGTGAGCCAAGTAGGGTGGGCAGAGCTGGACAGGAGTGGGGGGCGGTGGTCCTATCTCTGATCCTCCAGAGGGTGCTCCTTTTCTAGCTAGCAGCTGTGTCCTTTTCGGTGGGGACTGTTAGCCTAGGTAGCTCTGCAGCCTGGTGTTTGTGAGTGGTGGATGGGATTTATTGGTGGAACTCAGGATGCTCACAGAACCAGCACCCCAGACCTCAGCTGGTTGGCTTGTGGATGGAGTTGTTCATGGTCCCTGTGCCCCTAGGCCTGTGGTCTCCCTGTGCCTCTCAGCCTTAGGGCCCTGGCCGCCTGCAGGCATGTCACCCTGCCAGGGTGATGACTCCTCATTCGCTGCCCCCCACCCTGCCCCACCTCCAGGTCCTCACCACCCACCACCATATGTCACAGAGCCTTGCAGGCTTCAGAAATGTGTTCTGAGTGACTGATTTGTGATTGAATTCATTCCCCCCAGGCAGGTGGAATGGGAGTCACCTAGCACCCCCTGATGCCCCAGCTTGCCTGCACGTGAGGCTCCCTGCTCAGGCAGCCCCATTACCACTTGCCTGTGGTCCTGTTCTCTGCTGGGTAGGCACACAGGGATTCCAGGGCACAGCTTACATCTGCCTGTCTCTGAGGTCCCCCATAGGGGGCTCCACTCATCCACCCCAAGACCTGTTCCCCTGACCCCAGCTGGGGCGGGCAGCAGGGGAAGTGCTTGCTCGTGGGTGAGGCCATGGTCACTCGGTCATATTTCCCAGGCTGGACTCCTCATCTGTTGGACGGGAATGGTGCCTCTGCCTCTGTGGTGGTATGAAATGGCATACCGTGAAAGCTTTGCGTAAGTTCCTTTTAATTTTTTTTTTCAGATTTTATTCACTTGTTTTTGAGAGGGGAAAGGAGGAAGAAAAAAATCAATGTGTGGCTGCCTCTCACGCGCCCCTCACCAGGGACCCTGCCCACAACCCAGGCGGGCCAGGCTCCCAGTTAGGGGTGTGCAGGAGGCACCCGATTGATGCTTCTCTCACACATGGATATTCGTCTCCCTCTCTTTCTCCCTTCCTTCCCTTCTCTCTAAATAAATAAATACATACATAAACAAATAAAATCTTAAAAAAAATAAAGTTGTGGGAATAGCACTGGGAGGTGGGTATCTATACCAGGACTGAGGTGGGAAGGGCTAGAAGGCATGTGACTCCCGAGTCTTGGTGTTCTCTTCTATGAACTGACAGTCATTTAGGATTATTGGGAGGATGAAGGGCTTTGGTGTTGGGTTTTAAGCTCGGGACACTGTTGTTGTTGTTTTTATTCACACTGTCCACACTGGCCAGCCGGTCCCTCGGCCAGCACCGAAACAGGGAGTGGGCTTCCCTGTCTGGCAGCAGGGTCCCCAGAGCTTGGCTGTCAGGCTTGGCCATCTTGGTGCCTTTTCTGATCCGCAGCAACTAGGTGGTGCTGTAGGAGGTGGGCGCACAGTAAGCGCCTTTGAAGGTGAGGCTCCAGCTGAAACAGGTGGAAGCTACCTTTCCTGTCATGATGTCTGTTTGCTTGTGGACCTCGATGGGGGTTGTAGAGTTGGGAGGGACAAGAGTTGACAGGTCAGACCCCTCAGGGAGACCCCCGGGGGGTGGGAGTATGACCTGGGAGCAGGTTATCCGTCTCTCCCCATCATTCCTCTCATCTGAGTCGGTGGTGATGTCAGTGAGCTGGGCTGGGCGTCAGGGTCCATCCCCATCTCTGTCCCCCAGGCCCTGGGCCCTGCCCGACCACCTGCAGTTGGGCGAAAAGCCGGATGGGGAATGAGTGTGACTGGTGGCTCCTGGTGTTCCCAGTCAGGGCCCAATCGGCGTTTCTCCCCCTTCCTCCCTTCTCTTCTCTCTAAAAATAAGTAAAGTCTTTTTTAAAAAGACCCAGCATTTGGGGATAAAGTGGGGACTCAGAAGACACCCACTGAAATGGTGGGCAGAGCCCGTGCTACCCTTGGGCTGTTGCACAGTGGCCTCAGTTATAGCAGGTGCAATGTCCTGACTGAGGGGTGTTGCACCTTGGAGGCCCCTGGGCAGGAGAGGTCAGCCCCCCCTGGCCTCTGCCCTGGGTGGAGATAAGATGTGATGAGTCCATAGGTTCGAATTTCTGTCCTACTTCCTGTCTTTATCAGTGTCGGTGACCGCTGGTGTGTTCTCTCTCTGGTGGCCCTGTGGCTGGCCGAGGAGCACTTCCCCCAGCGCGCTCACGTCTCCTCACTTCCCTGTGGCAGTGGTTGTGGAACAGGAGAGATGGAAGTCCTGGGTGGGGGAGACATTGTGGTCATAAAGCCAGAAGAACCTAGTCTTTTGAGGTCCTGTAGTTCCAGCTCTGCGACCTCAGCAAAGCCACTTAACATCCCTGTGCCTCAGTTCCCTCACCTGTCCAGCGGGAGGTGGGGTGATAGTTACACCACAGAACGAATGAAGGAACGGATGAGTGGGCAGGGGGGCCTGTAATAGCTCTCCTCAGCTGCGTGAGGGTTTTGTATTTTCTGCATCTCCCTGTGTGAGGCTGGCACCCCTTTTTGATCTCGGATTTGTTGACACAGCTCGAGGTCCATGCTGCAATCCCAGGCTGTGCTTGCAGGAGCCCAGTCCCCGGCAGTGCTATGGCCTGGGCCTCCCTGTGGCCCTGGGGGTTCCTGGCTTCACCAACCACACCCCAGAGTGGTGGACAGCCTGGTGACCACCCCAAACCCCAGTTTCTGATGACATTCAGAGTTTACTGCCAGACAGGCCGCCTGCTCATGGGGTACGGGCATGATGGCTGTGCACCTGAGTCTGTCAGTGGTATCAGATAAGTGCCATCCTTCCTGCGCTCCAGGTTGCAGCTGACACGGGGCCAAACCCCTTTTGTCTCCCACATTTGGGAGTGTTTGCCAGGGCTTGGGGCTCAGACTTGCTTCCTTTAATCCAGTCCGAGATCTCTACCAATTAGTGAAGGCGGGCCCCCTCCCTGCACAGAAGGGCTTGTTTTGCTTCTCCTTCTCCAGTCGGTCTCAGCAGGGGCAGCACTCGCCCTGCCCTCCTGCTGGCGGCAGGACTAGGTGCATGAGGGGGTGTCCTGCAGGCCTCAGCCCTGCGGTGTCCCCTGACCTGCTAGGCCCCACGGATGGGCAAGCAGGTGCTGTAGCCACTTTCCAGGAGCTCAGCTGGGTGGGGGGGAGACCTTCAACCCCTGAGCTGTACTCCCAGGTCCCCCCCCACCCCTGTTCTCAGAGTAACCAGAGGTCAAGTCCCTCCTGCCTTAGCTCAGAGAACCTGGGGTCAGTGGGAGTGCATGACGAAGCCAGCACTGTGGACTAGGTCAGACTTATCGGGGGAAACTTTGTGCAGGGCCTTCTGTGACCTGTGCTAGGGGCTGGGGCAGGAGGCTGTAGGCAGACCCTTGGTTTTGGGGAGCTCGTCCCCAATGTGCTGAAAATGAGAACTGCAGACCTCACAGATACGGAGTAAATGGCTGGGATGGCCTCTGGAAAGAACAGCTGGGGAGTTGGGTTGCTGGGCGTTTCTTGGAAACCATGAATTTGGGGTTTCTGTGCCAGGAGCTCTGTAGGGTTGGAGGGGAAGGGCCCATGGCGGTGGTTTGTATTTAACAGGAGTGGGAGCGCTGGCACACAGCTGCAGGTGCCCACAGACTTCCTCTCAAAATGCTAGGCTCATCGTGTTACCAAGAAACCGTGGGGAGGCAGGGCTAGGGGTTCCATGGATGCAAACTTGAGGTCTGATGGTAGCCCGGACCTGGAGCTGCTTGGCTTCCTTATGGGGAGGTGGTGAGAGTGTCACTTGCCTGCAGTATCGTCACCTGAGCAGGCACCTGAACCCACAACCACTGTCAGGGCCCTGCGCATTGCCAGCACAGGAGGGATGCTCATGTCCCCCTCCCCACCCCGCTGCCCCTTCCAAGCACCCACCTACCCACCCTCCCTCTCTATAGTTGTGTCATCTTGGAAGTACTCTATAAACAGGACCAGAAGGGGGCATATAGCCTCCTGGGGTTGAGTTGTTTTCCGCTTGGCACAGTTCTGTGGCACATCAGCCGTTGGGTGTGTCCACGGGGCTTCCTTATCATCGCTGAGTAGTGTCCATGGTGTGGGTGGGCTACAGTTTGTGACTGTCCGCCCGATGAAGGACATGGGGCCAGTGCCACTTTTTGGCCACTATAAATAAAGCTGCCTGGAATGCCACATGTGGGTCCAGACAGTTGCCCTGTGCATGGTTGGGGTGCAGTGGGTGCTGTGGACCAGCACATGTGAGCAGAATGAAACCCATCATGGGTGTCTTGCAGATTTTTGCTTGAGGAAGGGGCTTGCTTTTCTCAAAGGTGGGGCAGCTGTGGAAGGGTGTGTGTGACAAGATCTCCTAGGAGAGGCAGGACTGAGGGCTGGGCAGGATATGTAGGAGGCAGGAGGGCACAGCTAGCTGACCAGGGCCCTGGAGAGTCTGCAGTGGACTGGGTGGGTGGCCATGGAGTCCAGGCAGGCTTTGCACCCAGACTTCTCTGGGCAGGCGGACGTTGGTCAGGTGCATGGAGGATCCTGGGGCCAGAGATTCTGTCATGGGTGACATGTCCTGACAGGATGTGGCAGTGGCTGAGTTGACCAGGAGACAGAGCAGCCAGCTCAAAACAAAGCCGGAGCATCTGAACCAGGTAACTTGGGCCGGCATCGTGTGGCCCAGAGCCTGTCCCTCCCTTCCCCGCTGGGCACAGTGGTAGCTGAGCACGTCTCTGGCCAGCCGGGCCTGTCCTGTTCCAGGTTGGAGGGCCCTGCTGGCGCCTGCCACTCATGCCACTGCTCCTGGCATGGAGGTTCACGCTCGGAGCTGGCACTGGCATCTCGACACTCGGTCTCTGTTGGCCCCGGAACACAGGCAACATGTGACGTGTGGCGCCCTCTCCAGCAGACCTCCCCGCTCTGTGGCTGCCGCCTCCACACCCTCCTTTCTCTGACCTCAAAAAGTGATGGCTGCCCATTCCACATCCCAGGTACACCATCCCTGGGGTGTCCCTTTTGCCTCCCCCCCCAGTTTTACTGAGACACCGTCGACATGGGGCATGTAGTGAGTTTAAGGCACACAACACGACGGTTTGAGGCAGGTACGTACTACAAAACGACTGTCACAGTTAAATGAATTAACGCCTGCACCGCCCCATGTGCTTGAGCTTTTTTTGTGCCCTTTGCCTCCTCTGGAGGTTGGTCATGGCTGCTGTCATTGCAGCGTGAGGGGACTTGCAGACCGATGGCTGAGGGTTTGGATGGGCCTGCATGACCTTGGCCACTTGCCTCCTGACCCCTGACGTCTCCAGGGGCTGGCAGCTTCTCATCAATCATGAGTTGGCGTTCAGGACCCCGCGACAGACACGTCCCTGCACTTCCCACCCTGTCCCGGGGCCCAAGCAGGGTCTCATACTGGTTGACGTGGGCTGCGTGCATGCGTGTGTGTGGATGTGTGTGCAAACATGTGACACACACCCCTCAGTGTGCCTGCACTGTCTCTGGAGAGCTCTTTATAGGGGGGCCCTCATGATCATTTTTGCCCCCATTTTAAAACCCTGATACAAGGCCCGTGCCTTCCTTGTTTGGGTGACAGTCATGTGTTCAGCCTTGTCACTTGTCCTCCCGGGACCCTCATGTGAAAGCTGAGGCTGCCTTTCCTTCTCTGTAGTTGGGGCAGCAGCAACACAAGGGGCCTTGGGGACTGAGGGTGCGACATGCTGGGCTTGGCCTCATCTGGGTGTGTGGCTTTCATTCTTGTACCTGTTCGCTGTGGCCAGTGAGAGACCCTTCCAGACAGACCGGCAGGGCAGTTACCTTTGTGTAATAGCGTTTTGTCAGCACGGGGCTGAGCCCGTCCCTATGGGACACTGGGTGGTATCTGGGGGCATCCGTGGTAGTCATGACGGGGGTGCTCCTGGCATCAAGTGGGTGGGGGCCAGGGATGCTGCTCAACACCCCACAGTGCCCAGGGCGACCCCTGCCCCCAGGATGACTGTCAGCGGTGCCAGGGGCAGGGGACCTGGTCAGGAGGAAAATACACACGAAGTGGCACTGTTAGTGCGCCGCCCACCCCTCCCTGCAGCGTGGTCCCTCTGGGGAGACCTGGGGTCATGTGCGTGGACCCTCTGCCCTCTCTTGCCCCTGGAGCCCTGGTGCGTTTGGAGCAGGTGGGTGTTTGGTGTCTTGTACATTTTGGCGGAGGAGATTGTCTGAGGTAGGATGGTGTGGGGGTAATGACCATTGATAACAGAACCAAAGCCGTATTTATTTATTACAGAAAGGGCCTGAGATGATAAAGTAGCAGAAAGAGGCAATTACGGCCAAGGTCCCTGCTTTGTGATGTGTCTCATTTGTGACTCGGGTCTCCTCTGGTGAGCTCAGGCACTGTGGTGGTCAGTCACTCAGACACTGGTCGGGGGGACCCCTGGCTGCAGGGCAGTGCGGTTGCTGTGGGGCCCGTGGGGTTGGCCTCCTCTCCAGGAGCTTCTGCTCGGAGGTTGGTGACAAACCCCTGCAGAGAGACTGCCCACACAGGCAGCAGAGGTGGTTCCCAGTGTCCAGGGCAGGGAGCTGCTGGCCTGGGGCGAAGGCCGGGTCACGGGCGGCTGTGAGCAAATGGCACCATGGACAGAGGCGTAGATCTGGCAGCCCCATGGAGGTGGGCAGACACAGGGCGACTCACAGAGTGCCGAAGATGAGCTTGGTGGGGTGGGTTCGGGCAAGTTTGGGGTGTTCTGAGTCCCCAAAAGCGGGTAAGGGGTTCCATCTGTGAGAGGGGACCTTTGTTGTGTTATTGAGTAGGGTCTGAGGCAGTGCATTCTTAGAATTGAGAGGTTTTCTCTCGCTCTATAATCAAATCACCCCAAAACGTAGTAGCTGGAGAGTCTGAGGTCAGGGATCTGAGCGGCTGTGTCCCGGAGTCTCTCCTGAGTCTGTGTCATCTGCAGGCTCCAGGGCTGGAGGAGCCCCTTCCACCACAGCTTCCTCACGTAGCTGATGGGGGGAGGCCTCAGCTCCTCAGAGATTTGTGGACATGTTAGAACCATGCAGTGGCTGTCCCTGAGTGAGGGGTACATGAAAGTGGGGTGACCAGGGTGGTGAGAAGCAGAAGCAGAGAGGGCCCCAGGGCTGAACTGGTGCTGAACTGGGGGGCTGGAGGGCTCGGAGGTGCGCAGGTCTCCGGGTTGAGTGGCCTGCACTGGGGCGAGGATGCGGCCAGGGCCCTTTTCGGGTGGCTTTCCTGACTTGGGTCTTGTGAGGCAGCAGAACCTCAGTGTGCCCCTCTCTGAGGTGGGGGGGGGGCGGTCAGAGCGCTCACCCTAGAAGAGCTTGGTAGGCTGGCTCTACCCCTCATGCTTTTTGAGGAAGAGATGAGACAAAGGGGTTCGGTGAGGTGCCGATCAGCACGGTGGAACAGAGATGAGAGCGGATGTGGTGGTGGGAGGGCAGCAGGGAACACCCTCTGGGTGGACGTGGGACACAGTGCTGTGGTCACACTGGACAGAGCGGGGTGGGGTACGCTGGGATGTCTTCATGCTGGGTTGGATTACAGGATTGGGGCTAATGAGAAGGGAGCTTCTGAGGACTTTGGGGTGATGATCCTGTACCCTGCAACTTGATTTGGCCCTTGCTGCTGTGGCCTTGGATGCAGATACCAAACTCCTACTCTAAAGGAGACTGTTCTGCAGTTGGGGGTGTGGTGGGGGTGTCAACAGACATTGTCAGATTTGACTGGGATCCAGGATGGGCATGGGAAAGGGCTGAGCAAACTCTGAGGAGAGAGGTGGCCAGTCGTCCTGACCAGGTAAGGAGGTGGCGGCACCCGGTGGCGAGACATGTAACTTCTGTGGGTCTTCACGTCCTCATCTGCAGCCCTGCTCAGTTCTGGCCTGCGCTGAACTGGACACAGTGTGGTGGCCCCTCGCCTCCTGTCACCGTGGCCTCCTGTCACTGTGGTCCCGCGGGGCACCTCAGGGGACAGACCTGCCTGTTGTGTGCCTAGGTGCTATCTGTCATGCACATGTCATTTTGTCTGTTTTTCCTTTTTTAAAAATATTATTTACCCTAAGATTGTATTTTACCGAGTATAATGTGTACTTTTTTGCACAAATTTTTGAAGGGAAAATACGAATGCCTATTGTGCCTGTTATATATGGGGGGTACCTGAAATACCTTGTATCTTTTCTTGTGTCTTGTAATTATTTGCTACATAAAATTTCTTATACCCTAATATATTAAAAAATAAATGCTAAAATTCCTTTATAATACAAAAAAAGAGATTTAAATATAAATAAATAATTGAGTTAAAAATGAACTAAAGCTTTTTTCCTGAAAGTTTGGTTCAAAACTTGGGTGCACATTATACGTGGCAAAATACGGTATGTACTTTTAGAAAGAGGGTGGGGGGGGAGAAGGAGCAGGAGAGAAACATCGATGTGCAATGTGTGAGAGAGACAGCTATCAGCTGCACGCCTCTTGCACACCCCCAACTGGGGACCGGCTTCCAACCCAGCATGTGCCCTGACTGGGAATCGAACTGGTGACCTTTTGCTTTGTGGGGTGACGCCCAGTCCACTGAGTCACACTGGTCAGGACCATCCTTCCTTTTTCTGATCCTCAGCGTCCTCTTGTGTAGGCTGGTGCAGGTGGGAGGACAACCGAGGTAAATCTCAGGGATGTGCTTCAAAGAGTGGTCACCTGTTGGTCAGGTGTGTCCTGTGCCCCATCTGAGGGCCGACGAGACACCTGGGGCCAGGAGCATGTGTCCCAGAGGCTCATCTCCTGGGCCGCTGTGCTTTCTCACTGGGCTGTGTTGCGTGTTGCAGGCACGGGTGAGAGCGGGAAGAGCACATTCATCAAGCAGATGCGCATCATCCATGGGGCGGGCTACTCGGAGGAGGACAAACGGGGCTTCACCAAATTGGTCTACCAGAACATCTTCACCGCCATGCAGGCCATGATCCGGGCCATGGAGACTCTGAAGATCTTGTACAAGTACGAGCAGAACAAGGTGAGGCTCCAGGCTGTTGGGAGGTGCCCAGGCAGTACACGGGCTGCAGGAAACAGTGGGGAAGTGCTGGGCCTGCACTTCCTGGTGGAACCCCAGGGTACCCTATCAGGTAGTTAGCACCCCCATTCTGTGGGCTGGAAGCCATTCAGTGGGTTAGTTGCCTTGGGGTGGGTTGTGCGAACTACTGACTCCTGGCCCCTCAGAGGACCCCTGTCCTACCAGGTGCTTTACACACCATAGCTGGCCCTCCTGGTGACCCCATGGGGGTGGCACTTCCCTCTTTTTTGTTTTAAAGATTTTTAAAATTTATTTTTAAAGAGAGGAAGAGAGGGACTGAGAGAGGGAGAGAAACATCAGTGTGTGGTTGCCTCTCGTGTGTCCCTTACAGGGGACCTGGACTGCAACCCAGGCATGTGCCCTGACTGGGAATCAAACCGGCGACCCTTTGGTTCGCAGGACCACGCTCAATCCATTGAGCTACACCAGCCAGGGCTTTTTTTTTTTTTTGAGTTACAGCTCTGTTGAGATGGAATTCATGTACCATACAAGTTACCTTTTAAAGTGCACAACTCGTTTTTAACATAGTCACAGAGAGTCATACACCATCACCTTCATTCAATTCCAGAACATATCCATCTCCCCAAAAAGATACCTGTTCTCATCAGCAATCACTTCCCATCTTCTTCCCCAGCCCCTGGCCGCCATGAATCCACTTCTCATCTCTGTGGATGTACCTGTCCTGGACATGTCACATAAGTGGAATCACACCCTGTTTGGCCTTCTGTGTCTGGCTTCTCTCCCTGAACATCGTGTGTCTGAGGTTCATCCCCATTGTGATGAGGGTCAGAGCTTTGCTCCTTTTCATGGCTGAGTGATGTTTCAGTGTGTGATGGGCCGCATTTGCCCATCAGTGTATGGATGGGCCACATTCACCCATCAGTAGACATTTGGTTGTCCCCACTTTTTGGCCTTTGTGAATTCTAGTGCTGTGACATTTGTGAACAGGTTGTTGTTTATCCTCACTGGTGAACATGTCCATTGATTTTAGAGAGGGAGAAGGGAAGAAGAGGGGGAAAGAAGCATTGACGTGAGGAAGAAACATTGATAGGTTGCCTCTTGTACGCACCCTAACCCAGGACTGCACCTGCAACCTAGGCATATGTCCTGACCTGGAATTGAACCCATGACCTTTCGGTTTAGAGGGTGACACTCTAACCAGAGGAGCCACACCAGTTAGAGTCATGAACAAGTTTTTCTTTGCACACCTTTTCTCATTTGTCCTAGGCGTGTACCTAGTGACAGCCTGCTCTCCCCAGGGGCTGTTCAGCAGCTGCCACTTGTCATGGCTCTCGTTGGTGACCTCCCTCAGCTTTGCTTTTGTAGATCTGTTTTGGGGGAGTCTCACATACCAGCAGTTTTCGTGGACGAATGCATGGCCTGGAGTCCATATCTGCCCAAAGGAGGCTTAAGTCAGTCCATTTACTTTTAGGTCTGAGAGCGTCAGTCAAGTTTCTGATGTATCTCTGATGGGTGTGGCCTTACCTTTATCCTAGTAATCACAGGTTTTCAGGGACCCCTGCCATTCCTGCCGTCCTGGCTGTGAGGTCACCTGTGTGGGGCCCCCTTGAGCCTGTGGCCTGCTGGGTCTTGGTTTGCATGATCTCTTCCAGCTGAGGCTCATCAGAGTTAGTTCACATTTGGACCACAGATGACCATCAGCATCTAGGACAGAATGGGGCAAATTGTAGCCTGTTTCTGTAAATACAGCTTTACCAGCACACACCTCCCTCCCTGCAAAAGCCCCCTGCAACACACGGGGACATGGTGGCTGGGCAGGCTCTGTTCCGAGATGCCTCAGTCTCAAACTTGGGTTTGCTTCAGGATCTAGCCCCGAAGGACAGCTGCAGCCATCATTCTTGTTTCTTTTTCTCTTGTGTTCATACAAAACTGGAGTCGGTGGTTCCAGCTCTGGTCAGCTGGGTGCTGAGTGTCCAGCCATGTCCTGGAACGAGGGGTGCTCCCTGTGTGTCCAGGCCCGTGGAGAGCCCATGGCCTTTCTCCCTCCTGCCCTCACAGGCCAATGCACTCCTGATCCGGGAAGTGGATGTGGAAAAGGTGACGACCTTTGAGCACCGGTACGTCAACGCCATCAAGACCCTGTGGAATGACCCCGGCATCCAGGAGTGCTATGACCGGCGGCGGGAGTACCAGCTCTCCGACTCTGCCAAGTAGTGAGTGGGGCGCTGCCCACCCACCCTGCCTGGAGAGTAGGCTGAAGGTCACGTGGGTCCTGGTCGGGGGGCCTGGGAAAGAGAAAGGACCATGGGGAAACTGCAGCAACCTGGAAGAAAGGCTGACTCAGTTAATGACCCTGGGAATGCTGACTGGTTAGCTGTGACAGGCAGGCTAGACTAACAGGACATTCACGGTGGGGAGACTGGGTGTGTGCTGGGTGTTTCTGTTGGGTCTCTACCTTTTCTGTGGATCTGAAAGTCCTAAAATAGTAAGTTCATTTTTGGAAAGTCACCCCTCTAGTGCAGCGGCCTCTCTTGGAAACCCCGGCTCTGGTCCCCTTTCTCCTAGAGCAGCTGTCCTGGGGCAGCTGTAATTGGAGAGCCTCCAGAGTCTTTCTCTGGTCAGCATTGTTTCTGCCCCAGGAGACCCTGCAAATGACCTCCTCGTTACTGTCCCGGTCAGGGGTGGGGAGGCCTTGTTCCATCTTGTCCTGAATATTCCAGGCTGCTTCAGCCCCTGCTGGAGAGACCCTTGCAGACCTCTCCTGGCTGCTTTGAGGACTGGTGGTGGCTGGGATGTCCTCTTCTCTCACGGCCTGGCCGGAGCACTCCTATCCCTGCTCTCTTGCAGCTACCTGACCGACGTGGACCGCATCGCCACCTCAGGCTACCTGCCCACCCAGCAGGACGTGCTTCGGGTCCGTGTACCCACCACTGGCATCATCGAATACCCTTTCGACTTGGAGAACATCATCTTCAGGTGCCCGTGTCCTGGCTTCCTGAGGGCGGTGGTATTCTGGGGAGCCCTGGGGCTGCTCTGAGGGCTCTTTGTTCCCAGACTCTGAGCCCCCATGGTGGGAGGAGCAAAAGATGCATTGGACCCTGGTCTTTGCCCTCAGGGAGCTTCTAATCTGGGATAGGAGATGAGATCTATAAATAAGTAACTGTCCCCAAGTGTCAGAGTGAGCCAGGCCCCAGTGACTGTTGGGGGCTGACCAGAGGCAGCCTGAGGAAGATGGCCTTCTCATGGGGTCTTCAGGATGGGGCTGTGTGTGAGGGAGGGTGCTGAGTGGTGCTGTAGGAGCAGGAAATGGTGTGGAGTTTCAGCCAGCACAGGGGTGCTGTGGGGAGTTGAGGGGTCCTGAAGGCCCTTTGTTCAGCTATATCTTATCTAGATATGCACTGGTCTGGTTGTGTGATCACAGAAGACAGGCCAGGGCCCTGGCACCAAGCACATGGCCCAGCCCCAGTTGGTGCTCAGATGTCCTTGAAGGACTGCCTGATTGCTCCAGTGTGCCAGAGGAGCCTGGTCTCAAGGGGGCTATCTTGTGTGGACCTGGCCCCTGGGGGGCCCGGGTTTTAGCCCAGCTCTACCAGGGAGGCTCATGCGCCAGAGAGGCTGTGGCCCCAGACACCATTGTCCCCGATGGCATTCCCAGACTAGCTGCAGCTGCCAGCTTGTGCGTGGCATCCAAGCACAGGGCTCTTGGTCTGTCACCACTCTCTGTCCCTTCACAGTCACCCTGGCACGTCTGCCCTCCACCTGTGCTTGCTGGAGTCTCCTGAGAAATCCCTGCCAGGTGGACTCTCCTCTGTCGCCCTTGCGGGGCTGCCCGTGCCTCAGCCCTGCCCCAGGGACGTTTCTTTCTGAGCCCTGTCTTCCACTTGGGGGTGGGGGGGGCAGTTGTGGGGATCTCCCCCTTCTCCAGCTCAGGCTGGGGGGCTTGAGGGCTGCTCTCCCTTATAGCCTTTGTCTTCCTTTTTAAAAATAGTCTCTTTGCTTGCTACTGGAAACCTAGGGTAATTCACAGGCAGGAAGGAGAAAGCCCCTGTAACACCCTGACTCTCAGAGCCATCCCCAGTTCCTCCCTACACCTACCCTTTTGTTTCTGGACCCATCGTTTCTTGCCTGCTTCTCATGTTGGATAGGGAACTCTGTAGCCTGCTCTGTTCACCCAGTGACAGGACACCCAGTTCGCTCTGTGCAGCCTACTCTGCGCAGCTGGCTGTTCATTTCCTTGCAGTGACTGACGCATGTCTGTCAGCTGAATGCCCCTTGGTATATATGGGTGTCCCTGTTGGGGGGGTTCAGACTGGGGCTAGTGTTTTACAGATGTTGCTGCGTGGTGACCAAGGAGGGGAAGGGGTTTCCTCACAAGGGTGGGCTGTGGGGTTGGAGGGTGTGCCCATTGCAGGTCCCACTGGGTCCACACCTCACACCTGCCACGCGTGCCTGTCCTCTGGTACTTTAGACCAAGGGCTCCCATCAGGACAGGCATCAGTCATTCTTGATGCCCGACATCAGGCCTGTGCTGTGTTCTCCTCATTCCCACCGATAACAGGGTCCTCATGGCTCTAACCTGTATTGGGGGTGCTCTGTGCTCGAACAGGTATTAGGGGCTGTTGGGGCTCAGACAGGTATTGAGGGGCCCCTGTGGCTCTAATGTGTATTGGAAGACCCTCGGGGCTCCAGTGCGTATTGGTAGGTTCTTGGGGCTTTAATGGGTGTTGGGGAGCCCCTGTGGCTCTGGCAGGTGTTGGGGGCCCTCAAGGCTGTGGCATACACAGCCGTGCTGGTGAGAGGGGCTTGCTGGCAGAAGTAGCAGTACTTCCATCTGCGGAGCCCAGCACTGAGTCCCTGTGGCACTCCTGTCCCCTGCAGGATGGTGGATGTTGGGGGACAG
The DNA here is from genome assembly GCA_004027475.1 of Anoura caudifer. NCBI lineage: Eukaryota > Metazoa > Chordata > Mammalia > Chiroptera > Phyllostomidae > Anoura > Anoura caudifer. The sequence goes on from PVKU01005752.1 coordinate 39,929, forward strand.
AGGTCTGAGCGAAGAAAGTGGATCCACTGCTTTGAGAATGTGACGTCCATCATGTTCCTTGTGGCCCTCAGTGAATATGACCAAGTCCTGGTAGAGTCGGACAACGAGGTGAGGCACCCCTCCCAGTGCTCGGCCTTGGGGGAAGGGGGGCCCTGGGCAGAGGTGAGGGCTCCCCTGCACCAGCCCCCTGCCCTTCTGAGGGCTCCGGCCAAGGACGGGCCCCCAGGGCCTCGTCCATACTGGAGCCTTGCCTCTGCAGAACCGCATGGAGGAAAGCAAAGCCCTGTTCCGGACCATCATCACCTACCCCTGGTTCCAGAACTCGTCAGTCATCCTCTTCCTCAACAAAAAGGACCTGCTGGAGGACAAGATCCTGTACTCCCACCTGGTGGACTACTTCCCCGAGTTCGATGGTGAGCTCTGGCTATCCTTGCCCCTCTGGGCCTTGGGCTTCCTACGTGGTCCCCGTAGAACGGGAGACATTCTGGAGACCTGGAGCCTCACCGGCTCTATTGGGCAGGCAATCTGGGTGCCTCCAGCACATCCCCTTTCCCCCTTTGGCCTTGGTGTCCTCATCTGACAGCCAGGAGGGTGGTTCCCTCAGGCCAGTGCATGGTTAGGGCCGGCCAGGACTTCCCCGGGCCCCGGTGCTGTGTTCTCACTGTGTCGTCCAGAGCTCTCCCAACACTCGATGGGCAGAAAGGCCTTGTGTCCCCAGGGAGGGAGCATTGTCTGCAGGAGGGGCACCCCTCAGTCAGGGAATAGCAATAGGAGGGATGCGCTGGGGTGCACGGTTCCCAGTCCCCCATTCAGGGGCCTGTCTCTGGTTGCTCATGCTGAGCGAGTTGTTCTTGCGGGCTCAGTGGCCTGGCCATGAAGGAGGAGCATGGTGCTGGGAATGAAGAGTGACCCAGGACCACTGTCCCAGCACCTCCCTGGATCAGCTGAGCTCCTAGTGGAGGGCAGACAACTCATGTGGACCATCCCTCCTGCCTTTTAGCACCGTGCTCGGTCGTGCATGAGCTGTAGCTGTTTGCGCCCCAGCGCGCTCTGCCACTCCCTCCTCCCGGGGCAGGTGGTGCGTCCCGTGCTGGGAGCCTTGTAACCTGGGCCACTGGCTCTTGCCCTATAGATCTGAGAGAAGCCTGGCAGCAGTTAGGGTGCTGGGCTCAGCTCAGCCCTCTGGGCCCCTTGGGTGGGGTGGCGCAGACAGGGAGTCCCTCTGGTTGGGGGAAAGCAGGAAGTTTGCTGGGAGGGAACAGTGAGGATCATGGGACCAGCACTTCAGATCGTGGACTGGGCAAGAGGGACATCATGGGCAGGAGCCCCTGGGCAAGGGTATGGACATTTGGGGTGACAGCCAGCACGGCCGTGAGAGGTAGTGGCTGGGGTGGCAGCCATTTGTGTGTGCACATGGGTGTGTGCGCACATACAGGTCGGGAGGCGTGTGGACACATGTCCATGTTTGGATGTGGAGGTGTGTGTGGTGCGGTGTGAATGGAATGGAGTGAGGCTGGGAAGGAAGGTTGGCCCCCATTCGGAGGTGAGGGGAGTGTCTGTTGCGCACAGCAGCGGTGGGACCGGCTCAGGGGGCCAAGGGCCGGTGCAGACCCCCATGCACACCCGCACACACAGAGCTGCCTCCTTGAAGCCACATCTTGGCCCAGGAGCCCACAGCATACGCTGCCCCATGTGGCTGGCACCCCAGTACCGGTCCCCTGCGCAGCAGCCTGACTCACCTGCCTCACCTCCCTTAGGGCCACAGCGGGACGCACAGGCCGCCCGGGAGTTCATTCTGAAGATGTTCGTGGACCTGAACCCCGACAGTGACAAGATCATCTACTCGCACTTCACTTGTGCCACTGACACGGAGAACATCCGCTTTGTCTTTGCGGCTGTCAAGGACACCATCCTGCAGCTCAACCTGAAGGAGTACAACCTGGTGTGACCCTGTGGGGGGCCCACGGGACAGGCCCTCCTGTGTGACGGCGTGACCGCGGCTCTGCGTGCGGAGGAGCTGTTTTTGTTTTTGTTTTTTTTTTTCATATTTTTAACAAAATGGTTTTTATTTCACAGTTATCAGGGGATGTACCTCTTTCTTTCTATATACTCCGTGCACCTTCTCACCTTGTCAGCAGCACAGGCTGCCTTTTTCTGGCCTTGACTGTGGCTCGCCTTTTTTCTAGAAAAACAATGGAAAAAAGAAAAAAAAAATGAGAAAGCAGAGATGAGACATGTGAGTGCCCTGCCCCCCTCGCCTCCAGGCCTTCCTCAGTGTCCCCCACCCCAACCAGGGCCACACCTTTGGGCCACTGTGGGACAGAGCCGCCCGAGGCCCTGGTCCCTTGGCGTGGAGATGTGGAGACTGTGACTGACTGTTCTTTCTTTCCTTTTTTAAGTTATTGCCATCCTCACAACTTTGCTGTGTTCTTGCTCACTGGACTCCAAGAAGTGGGGGTGGGTGGCACCCCCTGTTGCCCACCCTGGGAAGTGCCTAACCATTTTTTTTTTTAAGGGAAAACAAAAGGTGTATGGGCTCCTCTGCAGTGAAGGAGACATCTGCTGACCCTGTCTCTCAGCCTCAGGTGGCTGCCTGGTCCCCACCGCCCTCTGAGGGCCGTGGGACTTGGGGGATGCGCTGGGCAGTGTATCTGGGGCCATCTGGTCTGCTTGGAGCTCCCTGGTCTGGTCCCTGTGCACCCGAGGGTCACGTGCTCACCACCCAGGCTGGAGAGCGCCCTCAGGAGTCCACGGGGCCCTGGCTGGGAGAGGGCCCACTCAGATGGGCCTCACTCTCCTTTTCATTCCATGTTGTAATCAGTTTGGAAACAGTGATGACAGTGGGCTGGGGACTTTTTCAGAATATTCTCAGGTCTGTCCCCACGAGGCAGAGAGAAGTTGAGGGGGAGTCCTGCTGTGGTTCCCAGGCACGGTGGCCTCTGTCATGTGCACTTGCTGACCCCTATGCCCTGAGCCACTGGGAGTCAAGTAGGCAGCGAGGGCACTTTGCCCAGAGCTGTCGAGGGTTGCGTGGGAGCCAGCAGTTGGCACCTTGGCCCCTGGGTGGCCTCCAGGCCATGGCCACTCACTGAGCCAGAGCCACGGGCTGCCTGGCCTGGTGGCCCCTCCCAGAGGAGCTCGGAGGGAGGGCACAAGCCAGGGGCTGGTCTTTTGTGGGCTGGAGGTGGCATTTCACACAATGTAGATTGAACACTACAGTGTTTGCTTTTTGCACACATGGGAGGGGAATGGACCGCCAGCCACATGGGCCCTGCCCACTGCGCCTGCAGACTGCAGTAGCAGTCCGCGTGGCTGTGCTGGTTGGCACTATTAACAAATATGAAAGAAACAATGCAAAAATGCAGCCCTCCTAGATAGCCAGTGGCTTTCCCTCTCCCAGTCCCACCAGCAGGACAAAGCCAGGAGGGCCTCGGGGCAGTGGGGGGTAGAAGGCTGGCAGAAGTGGGGGCAGCTGCATTCCTGGTGATGTGCCCCATCCGGGGGCAAAACAGCTTGTGGTCCCAGCTTCTCGGCCAGTTTTCCAAGAAGGGTCCTTTTTGTGCCATGTATCTATTTGAGAGGGTTGAACATAATCCCCCATTCTCACCCTCAGTCAGGGGGAAGCATGTGGTGCTGTTGGCAGTGGGCCTCTCAAGGGTCCAGATCACAAAAGGGGAACTGGATTGGGCTCGACGAGTGGAGTGAGCATGTGTGGGAGCACCCAAAGAATTAACCTTTACAGGGGGGGTGGTGTGCCAAAAGCCTCCCACAGCCCAAGGTTGGCTGGAGCGCCAAACCACCCCCACCTGGGTCTTCTGGAACCCATGGGCCCGACCCCACCCAGGAGCTGAGGGCAGGGCCACCCTGTGTCCCAGGGGAATCCAAGACCAGTTCTGTGCCAGTGTCAGTGCCAGCCAGGACAGGAGGTCTCAGTCCCTCTCTGGTCCCATGCCAGGTTGGGTGTCTTTGATTTTTACCCTGATGAACTCCTAATGCTCTCTCTCGTGCCAGCTTCCCAGCTCCTCCCACTGTGTCAGGTCACAGTACAACTAATCAGCTAATGCCCCTGGCACCCAACTCCTTGAGAGAGATGTCCTAGTGCCAATGCCCCCTAGTGGCAGTGCGGGAACTTGCGGCCAGTGGGGTGAACACTGTCTGGTTATACTTGTATATTACAGTCCTGATTTCAGACGATTTAAACCTTAACCTATTTAAAAAAAGAATATTATATAAAAATGCTGTTTTTAAACTTTTGTCATTTGAAATGCATGTATTGTTGCGCGTGCTGGGGGATGGGCACGGTTAGCTCAATGCCAACCTGTGACAGACAAAGGCTGGCCCGTCCAGGTGGGCGGGACAGCAGGCTCTGCTCAGTGTGTCGGGGCCCTGACCCCTTAATCCAGAGATAACTGATGGAAATTGACTTTTCATATCTTTCTCCTGAAATGAATTGTTTTAAATTGGAATAAATCTCATTCCTAAACGCTGTGGCCCCTCTGGCTTATTTCCTGTTGCTGGCCGTAGGGATAGATGGGGGGCAGCAGAGGGGACCTGAAAGCCCCCAGGATGTCACCAGGCCCCCATGGGTAACCTGGATCCTGGCACCTTCGGGCGGGGGTCTGAGCTTGCCGGAGCCATAGCTACAGCTTCCTCAGGGAGGCCTTCCGCCCTGGGCTGGGACTGGGGCACCAGGGGCCCTGATCTGAGGTCCTCTTACTTTGCTCTTCAAGTTCACTTGCCTTAGGGCTGGAGCATCCTACAAGAAAGGCACCTCCTTGGGGGGGCAGGGACCAACATGCCACTCACAGAGATATTGGGAAGACAAAATCGCCTACCTTTCTGAAAACTGAAGACAGATGGCAGGCTATCTGCTGTCTTTTTTTCAGTTATTTTTTTTCCTAAAGGTTTTAGTCATGGTAAATAGACATAACATAAAATTGACCATCAACCATTTTGAAGTGCACAGTTCAGCAGCATTAGATTCGCAGTGTGGTGCTGCCATCTCCACTGTCCAGTCCATCTCCAGAACTTCCTCATCTTCCCAAACTGGAGCTCTGTCCCATTAAACACTAATCCCCAGGCATCCCCATCTACTTTCTGTCTGTGAATCTGATTTCCTTTAGAGACCTTGTGTGATTGGAATTATATGGTATTTGTCCTTCTGGGTCTAGCTTATTTCGCTCAGCATACTGTCCTCCAGGCTCATCCATGCTGTAGCAGGTGACAGAATGTCCTTCCTTTTTAAGGCTGAGTAGTATTCCCTTGTCTGGATGGACTACCATCATCCGTCCGTCTGTGGACACTTGGGTTGTCTCCCCCTTTCAGCCATTATGGATAATGCTACTGTGAACAGGGACGTACAAATCTCTGAGTTCCTGCTTTTACTTCTATTGGATAAATGCTCGGAAGTGGGATTTCTGGGTTGTAGAGAAACTAGGAGTTGGAGGAGCTGTTGTCCTTTTTTCATGGTGACTGCCCCGCTCCACATCCCCACCAGCCGTGTGCAAGAACTCCAACTTCTCCCCACCCTCCTCCACCAACAGCACACCCTCGCAGGCTCCCTGTGCGCCAGGCATCGTCCTGGGTGCTGCAGATACAGCAGGAGTCGGGGGGAGCAGTATTTGTCACCATGACTTAATTTATGAAGAGAGAGCAGAGCAGGGAAGTGGGATGAGCAACAGTGGCCACTTCTGACAGGCTTGTCAGGAAAGGTCTTTCCGAGAAGGCGGCATACGAGCAGGATCCTGGAAGACACACAGGGAAGGAGCCCTGCTGTGACCTGAGGAAAGAGCTTTCCAGGCAGAGGAAACAACCTGTGCAACGGCCACGAGGCGGGACTGTGCCTGGCGTGTTGAAGTAACAGCAAGGAGCTGATTCGGGTGCTCACAGGTGCCCCTGTGGCTGGCACTGAGGAAAGGAGAAGAGGGAGGAGGTGAGGACAGGAAGGGGACAGGGCCAGGTCATGCAGGGCTTTGTGGGTCACAGACAGGACTTGGGATTTTATTTTGAGTGAGGTAGGTGCCCTGGAGGGCTGTAGGCAGAGGAAGGACAGGACCCAACTCAGGTCCTTGCAGGAGCTAGCCCTTCGGTGCCTGCTGTGGGAGCATAGACAGGAAAGGAGAAGCAGGGCCTGACTCAGGTGCTCGCAGGTGCCCTCTGGTGGCTGACATGGGGAGAACAGACTGGGGGACAAGGGTGGGAACCTGGGACTAGGTTGGAGGAGACAGCTGTTCCAGATGGGAGTTGATGGGAGCTGGGCTAAGTGGAGCTTCAGGAGATAAGCTGGACTTGGGAGGTCGGTTTGGGAAGGGATCCTGGTTGAGGCTGCCAGTGCACGTGACATCACCTAGACTTCATTCCCTCTGTGTCCAGCGGGGGCTGCTCTCTTGCCGTCCCACCTACCTCCTGGCTGTATCCTGCATTCACTCAGAGGAGGTCCTGTTGTCACCCTGGTTCCATGTGGGAAACCAAGGCAGGGAGCAGTCAGTCCCTTCCCCTGAGGGCAGGCCATTGCTTCCCTGGTGTCGGCACCAGCTGCAACCTGTGCAGCCAGGTGGAGTTGGGGCAAAAAGAAAACATGTCCTCGTTACAGAATCAGGAGCGTTTCAAAACTGAAAGGCTTTAGAGCCAGGGTCCTACATTCAGGAAGCTGGCCCTGCTGGCCAGAGATAGGCACTGATGTGGCTGTGGGAGCGGCTCTGTGAGCAAGGGCGTTTCAGCGCCTGTCCGAGGCCCTGATCTCTGTTCTTTCAGATGCACACCCGGAGGGGGAAGGGCTGGGTGGAGGCTTGTTGTCTTATCCAAATAACTCATCAGTCAATAAAAAGAGAAAAAGAGAGGGGTAGACTTTTGTACCCCAGCCTTGGGCCACACTAGTTTCGGGGACAGCGGCGGGGGGGGGGGGGGGGGGGGGGGGGCTTGGGTGAGGAGGCCCAGAGCAGGGTCCAAGGAGGGAAGCATCTGTGGCCCTTAGTGGCAAATAATCCCATCAGCTGAGGGGTGGGAGATGCTTTGAAAAAACTGTAAATATCCTATTCTTCATTAAACAAAAGGGACATTTTAAATAACAGAGAAGCTGCAAGGACTGCATCTTTTCTGAATAAAGGAGAGTCTTTGTGTTGGAATAAATTTAGCTCTATGAAATCTCCCCAGAGCTAGTGGGGGTGTAAATTAGTGTGTGCACTTTGGCAAAAAATAGCTAATATCTGGGAAATACCTTATAACCCAGCAGTTCCACAGTGGAGTATTTGCCACAGAAAGTCACATATGGTCACCAAAAGGCATGGACCATGTGCTCACAGCTGCTCTGCTCATTCCAGCTGCAAAGTGACATTTCGCCAAGCTCCCCTGAGCAGCAGAATGGATGACTGGTCCAGCATGGCCACTGTATTGCAGATTTGAAAGTTGCAAAGAGAGTAGATCTTAAAACTCTTCACAAGAAAAAAAATTGTAACTGTGTGGCTATGGATGCTAACTAGACTTATTTTGGTGTTCATTTCACAGTATATATAAATACTGAATCATTGTATTTTACACCTGAAACTAGTATGTGTCAATTATATCTGATTTTTAAAAATAAATAAACAATACTGATGAAAATAAGAAAACAGATGGATGTGTGACTTATATCTGGGTTTAACAATTAAATAGAAAATACTGATTAGGTAATGAGAATCGGTGAACGACAGCATGTGCACCAGTGGGGATTTATTGCACAACCCTAACAGGAGATCGATAGAAACCAGACACACCAGAATTCTTCTCGTGCAGTTCCATTTACGAGTTCAAAAGTGGCAGGAATTAAATATGAATTTTAGGGTTACTTAATTTGGTTGTAAATTTATAAAGAAAAGCAAGGAAGTAAAGAGGCATTATATAGGAGAATCAGTTCACCAGGAGGACATAGCGATCCTCAATGTGTACGCACAGAATATATGAAGCAAAATATAATAGAACCGAAAGGAGAAATAGGCAAATCTATAATTATTTTTCAACACTCCTCTCTGCAATAAACAGAATGAGCAGACAGAATATTAGCAAGAATATGGAAGATCTAAGCAAAACCATCAAATACACAAATACAGATTTTTGGCAAAATGCAATGGAGAAAAGACAGTCTCTTCAACAAAGGGTGCTGGGACAATGGATATCTACATGCAAAAAGGAAGGAAGGTAGAAAGAAAGAAAGAAACTCGACTATACAAAAATTTAACTCGAAATGGATCACAGATCTAAATGTAAAATATAAAACGATAAAAATCCTAGAAGAAAACATTGTAGTGGCCTTGGGTTTGGCAGAGTTCTTATAGATAGCACCAAAAGTATAACCCATAAAAGAAAAAATGATAAATTGAACATCATCAAAATTAAAAACTTTTGCTCCACAACGAACATGGTTGAGAGAATGAAAAGCCAAACCAGAGTGGGAGAGAATATTTGTAAACCACATGCCCAGTAAAGGACTTGTATCTGGAATATACAAAGAATTCTCAAAATGCAATAAGAGAAAAACAACCTACTAAAAGAAATAGTAAAATTTGAATAGACACTCCACCAAAGAAGATGTGGGTGGTGCGTGAGCGCATGAAAAGATATTCAACATCATTAATCAATTGGGGAGATGCAGATCAAATTCACAATTGGCTAAAATAAAAAAAATATAAACAACACCAAGTGCTGGTGAGGATGCAGGAAACTAGAACTCTCAGACATCACTGGTGGGGATGCAAAATGGTACAGCCACCTTCAGAAAGCATCCAGCAGTTTCTTACCAAGTTAAACATACAGGTACGCTAGGACCCAACAGTCCCACTCATAGGAATTTATGCAAGAGAAGCGAACACTACTTGCTCATAGGAGACCTGCACATGTGTGTTCATAGCGGTAGTAGTTGTGACGGTCCCAAACGGGAGACAGTCAAACATCATTTTGTGGATGAACGGTGATGCACACACAGAGTGGGAAAACGACTCGACAGTTGGAAGGGATGGTCCTCATACTCCCACCTCATAGATAAGTTCCAAATGCTCAGTGACAGGAGCCAGTCTCCAGGGCCGCATCATGTATGATACCATTTATATGACAGTCTCAAAAAGATTTTTTAAATCCTCACCCAGTGAGATGTATGTTGCTTTTAGAGAGAGAGTAAGAGGGGGAGGAGAGAGAGAGAGAGAGGGAGAGAGAGAAACATCAATTGGTTGCCTCCATCAGCTGCCTCCCACATGCGCCCAACCAGGGATCGAATCTACCACCCTTCAGAGTAGGGGATGATGCTTCAATCAGCTGAGCCACCTGACCAGAGCTCAAAAAGATTTTTAAAATTATGGCAACAAAGAGCAGACCAAGGGTCCCTGGTTGGGGTGGGGTGAGGGTGGGACACTACCAAGGAGTTTTCCAGGGGGTAGGGCGCGGTGTTCTGTCATCTCTTTCACTGAAAACCTACAGGACTGTACACACGTTAAAACTCATAGAACTAAACGCCAAAGAAAGCAGAGACAACACCATGCGCGTCTAAAAAATAAAAAATGAAATAAATCTTACTGCCGAAAAGCACCTCCCAGACCTAAAAATGCTGTAGAAATCAGAGCGGTGGTGACTGTGGGGGGGGCAGGAGGCAGCTCCTGTTGGAGAGGGTGTCTGGGGACCCCCATGGGGTTGACGATGACTTAGTCCTGGCCTGACTGGAGGCCACATGGCTACTGGGTTCCCAAGCATGGGCTAGGTTATATATGCACATTTTAGGCGCTTTTCTGTGTGGGTTTCATATGTGCACACAAACTCACCTGGTACTCCCCAATGAACTAACACGTGACGGATGTCCCCACAGGTGCCTGGCACGTGGAAAGGAACCAGTTTGCCTTTTTGGGGAACTAGAAGGGAGATTTATTTTGAAGCTGCAGAAATTCACAGAGGCCCGGCCCCGTTGGGGGTCAAGGGAGTGGGATTGTTCTTCTGAGGAGGTCAAGTGGGAACCACAGAAGTCGTTAGACCAGGGTCTGACACCTGGTCCTGTTGCGACATGCTGGGACCTGGGTGCACCTTGGAATGGGCAGCAGGGAGATGCCCAGAGAGGGTGGCCCCCATGTTCCTGGGCCTCCGGCCTGTGACTCAGCCTGGCCTCCTGGTTTTGCCAAGCTGTTTGTTTCTGTTCTGCGCTGTCCTCCCAGCGCTGCACAGCCCAGACTGATTTCTGCTTTTCTTCGCCTGCCTGGCAGTGGGAAGTCACCCTGAGCTCCCCTGGGCCATCCGGCTGGGGGCGGGTGGGTGGGTAGGGCAGCACCTGCCTGCCCCAGTGACCTGACTGGGGTTGGGGGGGCCTTATCACACTTCCCATCCACCACTCATTACGATTCAACAACAAAGAATACTGCACCTTCCCGGTGGCTGGACTTCACGGAGGGGTGACGGTTGCTGCTGTGTGACCCCAGGCACATACTCACCCTCTCTGAGCCTTGATAGTACCATCTGTGAGGGTTCCAGAGGCCCCTGAATTATGTATATCTCTTTGGGAGAGCAGTGATCCAGAACTTTCTAGAGCTTTCAAGAACCTCTCAAAGGGGATTCTGCACCCAGGAATGGCAACTTGCAATCCCTCCTACAGCTGTGAGAGTCTGGAAGCAGCCGTTCCCTTCTGCATGCTTGTCCTGCTTTGAGGGTCCTGAAGGCTAAGGGGGGTCAGGGCAGGGGGCCTTGACCAGCCAGCTTAACTCACGAGGCTCCCCGACGCCCAGGCTGCCTGCCCAGTGTCTCCTCCTGGTGCCAAATGCCATCTGGTCAGTGTGACCTTCCTCGACTCCTGTGTGAAGCTGCAGCACCAGCCCCCCCCCCACACACACACCTCCCAGCCCCTCCTCCACTCCATTTTTCGCCCAGAATGTATTGCCATCTGACAGGCTTGAATATTTTTTAAACCTACCTTTTCTGACTTGTCTTTCTTAACTGGAATGTTAGGCAGAGGGGTCAGGGATTTCGTCTTTCTGCAGCACCTAGGATGCCTGGCACATGGTAGGTGCTCAGTCAGTGTTTGCTGGAAGCAAAAATGGCCATCCTAAAGCTGCCTGGTTATAATGGGTTTGGACCCAGGGGCAGCACAGGTGAGAGCCGGCTCCAGGCCCGTCTTGTCCCATCATGTCTGTGCCTCAGTTTACTCATCTGTACATGAGAGGAGATAGATAACAGTAACTCTGAGGGTACGGCACATGAAACGAGCCCGCACAGGCAAAGACCTCAGACAGTGGGTGCCGCCCTGCCTTCCTTGTGGGTGTTCTGAACATTGCTCCTAATTGGCTCTGAACAGGCTCTCAGGGGTGGGCCTGGTGACAGGGGCGGGGTCAGGGGCCCGCAGAGGATGGAGTCCACCCCTCCCTCAGAATGAGGAAGGAGGGCCCAGTCAGCTGCCGGGACCCAGACTGTGCGGGGCCCTTCCTCGAGGTGCTCCACCCTCCCCAGGGGCACCCACCTCTCCTTGCTGCCCCAGTCAACTTGTTAGGCCGGGCTGGGCAGGTCTGGAGATGGGCGGGGAGCCCTGAGCCTCTGCACCCCTTCTCCTGCTCCTCCTACTTCTCCCCCAACGCCTAGTGCCTGGCACTCAGGCCTCTCTGAGCTGGGCTGCCTGGGTGCCGGAGGCCAGGAAGTTGGGGGTTACGGGGGGTGACCCCCAAGAAGAGGGCTGCCCCTTCACGCTTGGCTGCCAGGAGCCCTCCCTGGAGCCCACGGGGTGGGGTGCCCTCCCCAGGGGCCGGGGCCATGCTGCCTTGTGCCTTCTGAGGCCCCGAATCATGGCCCGGTCGCTGACCTGGCGCTGTTGCCCCTGGTGCCTGACGGAAGATGAGAAGACAGCCGCCCGGATTGACCAGGAGATCAACAAGATCCTCCTGGAACAGAAGAGGCGGGACCGAGGCGAGCTGAAGCTGCTGCTTCTGGGTGAGTCCAGGGCCTGGTGGGTTGGCAGAAGGAAGAAGGCTGGAGGAGAGGGTCCTCGCCCCAACTGGGGCCAGAGAACCTGGGAATCCACTTGCCGGATGAGAAGCCTGAGGCACTGAGAAGCCCAGTTCCTCGTCCAGACACGGGCCCAGCCACCCTGCAGAGCGTCTGCAGGAATGGGATTCGCCTGGTGGGATGGCCTGGTGGGGCGGCTCCAGCCTGGCAGGCCCAGCACACCCTACCGGCTCTGTCGTGGGAAGGTAACCCTGAGCTCAGGTCTGTCCCTGCCCAGGCCAGTAAGGCCTGGCCTGTCCCTCCATCTCCACAGGGCCCTGCAGTTCCTCTCTCCCTGCCATACCAGCTAGCCAGACGGGGGGTGGGGTGGGGCCTGACCTGGGTTCTGGAGGTTTGCTAGTGTGAATTTTGTGGGCAGAGCGTTGCCATCTGGTTCTGATGGACTGGTTGGTTCATTCATACATTCAGAATGTATTGAGCAACTCCAGGGGACACAGCAGCGAAGGAGATGGAAGTTGTCCCTGCCTCCAGGGACCTCTTCTCCTGGTGGGAGAGACAGACATTAAGCCCGTAAACTAAAACAATTTCCAGCAGCTAGAAGATCAAGGAGGAAAATTAAAGCAGGTGAGGGAGTAGGGGTGACTCGAAGGGCGGCAGATTGTGACTTCTGAAACTTCAAGTTTTGTCACCCACATGTGTCCACTCCCCCAAGCACTGTGCCTGCGCTTGGCCCCAGAGCTGTGGGCCTTGGAGGGACTCCCAGGACTCCCTGCGTTCTGGGTGGTGCTGGGCAGGCCTCAGGTGTCCTGAAGTCACACCTGGTCAGAGAGGCTGGTCATCTGCATAGTCGCCCTCTCTTTCCTTGCTCAGTGGGAAGCGTCGAGGAGTGGAAAGAGAGTGGGAGCACTAGACCTGAAATTGCACCCTAATTGAGGGAACCTCCCACTTCTAACATTGCTCCCTTTTGCTGAACTAGAGAACAGAGTCCCCCCACCCCTTTATTTCTCCAAGAAGATCTGGCATAAAATTCAAACTCTGGCCCGTTCAGCCTCTCGGACCCCAGCTCTGCCTGCTGGCCGTATCGTTGCTGCTGCAGCTGCCTGGCTTCTTTGCTCTTCATTGAATATTTTACCTTTTCCTTAAACATTTGGTAAAATCATGAATGAGCATGGAAAATTTTTAATTAAGAATTTAATTGCTTTACTAGCCATGTCTATATTTTATTTCCTTAATAGATAGGGTATTATTATATTAATAATATGTGATATATTAACGTATTTATTTTTAATAAATGGGGCTATTTAAGCTATCTATTCATGAGTGAGCTTTGGTTATGGGTGTCTTTCAGAAAATCTGTCCATTTCTTCAAAATCGTTAAATTTATGGGCATAACATTTTTCACACATTCTCTCATCATCCTTTCCATGTGTGTAGGGTCCATAGTGATGTCCCTCTTTAATTATCTGTCCCCAGTCCTGTTCCTTCATCTGTCAGACTAGGGATTTATCAATGTTAGCGATCTTTCCTTGCACATTTCAAATTCATTCATCCGAACCTCAGGGCCTTTGCACTTGCTGTTCTCACTACCAAGAGCTCTCAGGGTCACGGCTGGCACTGTTGCTCAGGGCAGGTCTCAGCTGCACTGTCACCTCCTTGGAGAAGTTTTCCTGAACTCCATGGCCACACAGACAGCCCCTCTTTCTCTGTCCTCTGCTTCACTTTCCTTCATAGCTCTCACTCACAGGCGCTCTTAGGTGTTTGCCTGTTTATCGTCTGCCCCTGCGGTTGCAGAGCAAACAGTACAAGGCGGAGGTCACGTCTGTCTTATTCACTCCTGTGCCCCCAGCGCCTGGCCCAGCAGGACAATGAACCTGACATAAAGTAGGTGCCTAGTGCACACTTTATAAAGGAATGAATGAATGAATGAATCAGTCTTGATTCAGGGGAGATTTTCTCCAGAGCCATATGGTATCTTCCTGCAGCTGGGAAGGACCCTTGCCCCACCTACCCACTGCCCAGCCAGCCCCAACTCAGGAGGCCCCTTCTGCTATGCGGAGAAGGGGGTGGGGAGGAGGTTGTCTGTGTGTCCAAGCGCCGCTGGTCACCCTGCGGACAGCCATGTGGACTGGTTTCAACCACCCCCATCCTTGCCCTGAGGGCCACCTCCACACCTCCCTCCCTTCTTGAAAACAGGAATTAAATCCAAAAGTAATTTTTTCTAGATGTTTGCTAATCATTTTGAGGACGAGGGCCAAATATGTGTGGGGGGAGGGGTTGTTAGGGACAGACAACCCTGACAGGAAGTGATCATCAGGTTGGGAGGGGTGGAGTCAGAATAAAGCCATAGCCCCAGATGGGGAAACAGAGGCCCAGAGAGGTGAAGCCACTCGCCCAAGGTCCCACAGCCAGTTTCAGACCTAGAATTCCAGCTCCAAGTCTGTGTGTTTGACTGCCCTGTGAACATGCCTCAGGAAAGAAAAGCCACAAAACGCCAGTGACAGATGGGGAAACTGAGGTCCGGGGAGGTGGTAGCATCCGTCCGAGTCAGCAGCCAGTCTGCGCCAGAGCCGAGCCAGAGCCGAGCTGAGCTGCTTGCCCTGCTGCCCAGACTGGCTCCTGTACCCCAAGGGTCAGCGGGGCTGGGGCTGCTATCCCCTCAGCAGGAGCCACATGCTGTCTCGTGATGCCTGGGCCTTGGCCCAGCTCCTCCAGGCATCTGCTGGGTTCCGCTTCCTCATCCATCCCAGGAGGAAGTGTTGCTTCCTGTCTGGGCTGCAAGACCCCACCAGGTGGATGCAGCTGCCCCCACCCACAGCTCCCAGTGCCACGTGGAGGGTTTCCTGAGGCAGACCAAGAGCCAGGGGCTTTAGAGGTTCCAAGTCCCTCAGTGGCTTCAGGACAGGCATGGGCTGCACGCAGGGGTTTCCGCCTGTGGAATTTTTCAGAATTCATGCTGTGGTCCATTTGTGAGTCACAAAATCCACGTTGTGGGTGGAGACCAGAATTTTTTTCTCTTTGATAACGCAGAAGAGAAGAGAAAAAAAAATCAGCGCATTGTAACCTAGTTAACTGTTGCTTCCTGAGACCTTTGTTCTCTATACTTTTGGAGGAGACCTGAGGTCTGAGAGTTGGAAGGTCACTGAAAGGTCAAAAGGTGAAGTCCTCTGCCATTGGTCTCGGTGCCATCTTGGGCAGCACCCAGAGGGGCTGCCCAGCTTCTGAGCATCTGTAGAAATGTCACGTTAACTGATATTTTGGTGACACCTGACTCGCTCAACTGGCCATGTCCTATTCTGGGGGTGAAGGACCCATAAAGGCTTTGACTCCAGTCCCCTGCTTCTCCGCGAGCTGTGTGACCCTGGGAAAGGCACTGTGCCTTCCTGAGCCCGTGTCTCCTCCGTAAACGGGAAAACAGCAGGAATCTCACGAGGATGGACTGGGGACAGGCACCGAGTGCCTTGGCCCCTGTCCTGGCAGATGCCAAGAGTTAAATCACGCTGGCTGTGATGCAGATAGTGATGCCAATTATTATTATTAGTGTCCCTATTGTTTAGGCAGCACATGGGACCTTCCTGTATGATCATTAAAAAGCCCATGAGGCTCTCTGACTGGTGTGGCTCAGTGGGCTGGGCATCATCCCACAAACTGGAGGCTCCTGCAGGGTCCGTTCTCTGTTAGGACATGTGCCTGGGCTGTGGGCCAGGCCCCGGCTGGGGCCTGTGAGGCCGGCGATCTCTGTTTCTCTCGCACATGGATGCTTTGTTCCCTCTCTTCCTCCTTCCCTTCCCCTCTCTCTAAACATAAATCAATAAAATCTTAAAAAATAAAAAGCCCACAATCTCTGGACTCAGGCAGAGCTGAATTTGAGTCTCAGCTTGGCCACTCGCCAGCTGTGTGACCCAAGGCAGTCCCCTCAACGGCTCTGGGACTCAGTTTCTCCACCTGAAAAGTGGGGCCAAGAGCCATCCCTCCTGCTGTGAGGCCCACGTGAGATGGCGCTTTCTGTTGGCAGCTCTCGAGGGTGCGAGGCTCCGCCACTTCTGCCTTCCCCTAATTGCCAAGCTTCTGAAGACTGAAGGTCTCCCTGGGTTTCTAATTAGGAAGCCAGGCTGTGATATTCAGGTGTTTCAATTCCAGAATATTTAGTGAGCTTGATGAACTAAAATCCAAGAAGTTCCAGAATCTGAAACACATGTGGCCCCACACTGGTGGGATAACAGACCTGGGGAAACTGCCAGTGGTTTTTTTTGTTGTTGCTGTTGTTGTTGTTTTTGTTTTTTAAGGAAACTTTTTATTTGGGAAAATTTTAGATGTACGGAAAAGTTGTAGAGAGAGTACACAGGGTCACCCTCTACTCCTGAGTAGCTTCCCCTCCCAGTCACGTCTCACAGAACCGCAGCACCACTGTCATAGCTAAGGGATTGACAGGGGGCCTTTCCTGTCACATCGCTGTTAACTAAACCCCAGACGGTACATTGGGCCATTTGACTGTCTTTTCCACACAGGCCCTTTTTTTGTTCCAGGACCCAATCCAGCACTTCACTTTGCAGTTAGAGTTGTTTTTTCCCTCTCTCTCTCTTAACTTACTTTGAAATGCATCCAGACTTATAAAAAAAGATGTGTCTGGATTCTTCTGCAAAATGTTAACATTTTACCACATTTCCTTTATCCTTCTCCCCCCAAATATATACACACACGTATGTGCTACATGTAAATGTATATATACAGACTTGTAGTTTATTTAATGCGTAATTATAGCTATAATTTATTTACTATACATGTGCATGTTTCATACATATGTTTTCATTTTTTTTTTTGAACCATTTGTAAGTTGCAGACCTGATGCCTTTTTACTCCTAAACACTTTAGTGGGCTTGAGTCCCACTACAAAGCAAACCCCCAGGACCATGGTAAACGCTGGCCATAAGCCCAGTGTGGTGCTGTCAGCCACGTGCCCCCCTACCCTGCCCTGACTCACACCTGCCAGCTTTCCCAGTCTCCCCACTAATGTCCTTTACAGCAACATAAACATGTCTCTCCCTCATTTTTTAATCTCCACCCAAGGATATTTTTTATTAATGATTTTTTTTTAAAGAGTGAGAAAAGGATGGAGAGGGAAGGATGGAGGAAGAGAGAGAGATGAGAGAGAGAAAGCATTGGTTGCCTCCTGTATGTACCCCAAGCGGGAATCGAACCTGCAACCTAGGCATATGTCCTGACTGGAGACCTTTTCGGTGTACAGGATGATGCTCCAACCAACCAAGCCACCCGAGCCAGGGCAAAAGTGGCTCTTTTTCTTAGCCCTTAGACCTTTCTAAATCTTAGTGGATTTATAACACCCAGTGCTACCTCAGACCTGCTCTCCTTACCCTCAGACATGCTGGGGGTTGACATGGGATAAGACAGCCCTGGGGGGTGATGCAAGGTAGCACCTTCCTTCTCTTTGCCTCCCACACTCTCCACCCTCCTTTCTGCTCACCTCCCTCTGCTTTCATTTCCTCTTTCTGGGCTCCAACCAGGCCACCCCTTCCCTTTTTGCTGCTTTTCCAGTTCCTCCTGCACAGGCCCCACTCTGGCTCCAGGAAAACCCCCGCACCCATGTCCCCCAGAACCAGGCAGGGTGATCGGATGTTGGAGGAGCCTCCCAGGCTTGTGCCTGCTGTCTGGCTGCTGCACCCATTTTATGGATAGAAAACAGAGGCTCTGAGAGGGAGGGAGGGGGGTTCTGGAGTCAGACAGCAGGGTGCTGAGACTTGGTTTTTGAGCTTCTGCTCCTGAGCTCTTGAAGATTCCAGAATTGATGTCACAGAGGGCCAGCTCTGTGTGTGCGCACAGAGGGTCAGCACCCTTTCTCAGAAGGGGCCTGTGGTTTCATCTTGCACTTGGCCTTGTAGCTGGCCCTGCAAGGGCCTCTCTTCCCACTTTGGTTCATCAAGAAAGCCCTGTTTATTCTGTCTCCCAAATATCTTGCGAATAGGACCCATTCTCACCAGTTCCCAGGGCCCACCATCATCTCCTACCTCTAGGGCCCAGTGCCTCTGCTCTGGTATCCCACAGCCTGTCCTCCCCTGAAGTAACCACCAGAGGGCGCATGTGAGCACCCGGGCCAGGTCCTGTTCCTCCTCCAATCACAGCCCTCCAGGATGCCCACCTCCCTGGGGTAAAAGTCCAAGTCCTTCCACAAGGACCTGCACGACCTGACCAGTCCCCTTCCTGCCATCACCTCCTCCCTCTCGTTCCCTCCAGCCACCTAACACTCTTTATCCTATTTTATTTCCTTCATAAAAGTTTCTCTACTTGAGATTATTATAGCAAAAAGTTATTAATTATAATTATGATAAACACTGATGCTAATAATAATCGTGAACACTAATGTAGCTCCTCCTGTATATAAGCATGCTGTAAGCCATGGCCCACAGTTTTCGGTAAGAGACAAAGAGTAAACATTTTCGGCTTTGGGGATCAGAGGGTGTCTGTCCAACTGATCAGTTCTGTCACTGTTGGGAAAAAACACCCGCAGACAATTTGAACACCGGTGGGTGTGGTCATGTGCCAATAACACTTTACTGACGAACACTGAAACCTGAATTTCATTTAATTTTCATGTGATACAAAAAAATTTTGAGTCCTTTCAACCATTTAAAGTGTAAAACCTGGGACCGTGGGAAGTATCAGAAACAGAAAAAACATGCGAACTGTGAAAACCGCTGGCTGGGCAAAAACAGGCTGTGGCTGGGCTTGGCCGGGGCACCGCAGTTTGCCGACCCCGCCCGGGAGCCCCTTCCAATGGACTCATTCCGCCTTCACACTGACGGAGCAGGCGGGGCCTATCCCGATCCGATCCGTGGTTTATAGGTAGGGAGACTGAGGCACAGGGTGGTGAAGATGCTCCCGGGGGTCCCTGAGCACGACCTCGGCCCAGGGGATTTGAACCCGAGAGGTCGGGGTTGAGGCCGAGCGCAGGCTGCCCCCGCAGGTCCCGGCGAGAGCGGGAAGAGCACGTTCATCAAGCAGATGCGCATCATCCACGGGGCTGGCTATTCGGAGGAGGACCGCAAGGGCTTCCGGCGGCTAGTTTACCAGAACATCTTCGTGTCCATGCGGGCCATGATCGAGGCCATGGACCAGCTGCAGATCCCCTTCAGCAGGCCGGAGAGCCAGGTGAGCGTCCTGGGGCTGCCACACAGGCACCACGCTAGGCGGCGGGTCGCTTAGGACCCCCCAGGTCCTTATCAGGACCACCACTTCCTGGGGTTTCTTGGGATCCTGCCGTGCGTTCCAGGCAGCTCCACACCAGCATGCTTCCTGCTTCCTTGTGCCCTGTGCACCCCCAGCGCTCCACCCATGGACCCCATAATTCGTGTGGGAGTCCTGAGTTAGCGTCTGTTCCCTGGTAGCAATATTAATACAATGGACTGATTACTCCGGGGAGGGGCTGCTATGCAGTTCATGCATTACATCATCTTTAAAAAAATTATTTCGTTGTGATCAGAATACTCAACATGAGATCTACCCTCTCAAATTTTAAGTGCACAGTACAGTATCAGTGGAGAAAGGATGTTGTGTAGCAGAACTCAACCCCGAAAGTCACCGAAACTGCCCATTGAATAGCAAGCACATCCTCATGCTATCCCCCACCCCAGCCCATTCTACTCTGGTCCCTTGAGTCTGCCTATTGCCTCGTGTAAGTGGGGTCATGCAGTATTTGTCCTTCTGTGACTGGCTTATATCACTTAATATGATGTCCTCAAGGTTTATCCACATTGTCGCCTATTGTAGAAGTTCCTTCTTTTTATTTTGTTTTTAATTTAAAAAATTCCATTTATTGATTTTGAGAGAGAGAGAGAGAGAGAGAGACATCAGTTTTGTTGTTTCTCATATTGATGCATTCATTGATTGGTTCTTGTATGTGCCCTGACTGGGGTTAACCTGCAACCTTGGTATATCAGGACGATGCTCTAACCAATGGAGCCACCTGGCCAGGGCTTAATTTTTATTTTTCAATCACAGTTGACATTCAATTATTTCATATTAGTTTTAGGTGTCCATGGGCATGGGGCTGTTCTACACCTTGGATGTTGAGAATAGTGTTCCAATGAACATAGGAGTGCTCGTATCTTTTCAAGATGTGATTTCACTTTGC
Source organism: Anoura caudifer (assembly GCA_004027475.1). Classification (NCBI taxonomy): domain Eukaryota; kingdom Metazoa; phylum Chordata; class Mammalia; order Chiroptera; family Phyllostomidae; genus Anoura; species Anoura caudifer. Next base: position 60,009 of record PVKU01005752.1, read on the forward strand.
TTTTGGATAAACATCCAAAAGTTGAGTTGCTGGGTTATATGGTGATTCTATTTTTAATTTTGGGGGGGACCTCCGTACTGTTTTTCAAAGTGGCTGCATCATTTTGCATTCCTACCAATGGTGCAGAGTTTCCAGTTTTTCCACATCCTCACCAATACTTGATGGGTTTTTGTTGTTGTTTGTTTGTTTATTTGTTTGTTTGACCGTGGTCACCCTAAGAGGTGTGAGGTCACATTGACTTTCTAAAATCTGAAAGCATCTCACTTGTGAATCTGGGATGGTCTAAGGACTTTGGAAGAGCAACTGGGTGGGCCAGCAGCCCCTCCCTCACAGGGCTGGTGTGAGGGCGTGACGGATGGAAAGCGCTTGAAGCACTCAGCACCGGGCCTGGGCTGCCGTGTGGGCTCCATGTGTGTTCGCCGGCGAGATGATTCTTTAATCCTCATAGTGACCCATCTCCACTAGTACCCCACTTTACAGCTGAAACGGAGGATCCCCCAAAGGACAGCCACTATCCTGTCTCACATCACCATACTTTTTTTTTTTTTTTTAAATTTTCAAGTTTTCTGGAATGATCTTTTGTGTCTGGCTTCTGGTGCTGTGCAGTATATCTGTGATCCATCCATTTTTTGGTGGCATAGTTGTGGTTTATTTTTACCATAACTGTATGCCATGGTTTATTTATTTGTCCATTTTAATGTTGTTGACATTTGGGTCATCTGCCTATTTCTGTTGGGTATCTACCTAGAGGGGACATGTAAGAGACACCAAAATGTTTTTCAAGTAATTGTAGAAATTCACATTCCCAGCAGCAGTGCATGCAGACTTCTGGTTGCTCCTTGTCCTAGTCAACACTTGATGTTGTCTGTCATTTCATTTAAGCCATTCTAGTGGGCGCTTGGTGGCATTTCATTGTGGTTTTGATTTTCATGCCTTTGATTAATGATGAGCTTGTGTACCTTTTCATGTATTTTCTTTGACACTTGGACATGCTGTTGTGTGAAGCAACTGTTCAAATCTTTTTGTCCATTTTTTACTTTTTTCCCCACTTAAAAAAGTATAGTTTCTCAGTTTTTAAAACAAATCTGCAGCTGAGGAAATGTTTATTGATTTTAGAGACAGGGGAAGGGAAAGAGAGAGAGAGAGAGAGAGAGAGAGAGAGAGAGAGAGAGAGATGTGAGAGAGAAACATTGATCAGTTGCCTCCTGTACACACCCTGGCCGGGGATTGAACCCACAGCCTAGGCATGTGCCCTGACCAGGAATTGAACCTGAGATCTTTTTGGTGTACCAGATGATGCTCCAACCAACTGAACCACCTGGCCAGGGCCCGCAGTTTTTTCTTTACTGATTTGTAGCAAATTCTTTGTATATTCTAGATAGAAACCCTTTGTTTAACATGTATTGTTAGATTTATTCCTAGGTATTTGCTGTTTTGATACTACTGTAAATGGCATTTAAATTTTTAAAAATTTCCACTAATTAGTCAATAGTATGTAGACACACATTTGATTTTTATTTATAGATGTTGCATTTGTGGACCCTGTTAAGTTCTCTTGGTTATTTTAATAGTTTATCTATAGACTATTTTGGATTTTCTACATCCAATCATGTCATCTGTCAATAACCACAGTGTGATTTATTCCTTTCCAAACCCGATCTTTCACTCCTTTACCCTGGCGGGGACCGCAGTGCAGTGCTCGTTAGAAATGGTGTGAGTGAACGCCATTGTCTCATTTCCTGTCTTCTGTCTTTCACAAAGGACCCCTATTCACTTCATTCAAAGCACGTTAAGCTCCATTCGTGACCTTCACGGAATATAATTTTTACTCTTAGTTTTTAGGAGGATATTCTGTTAATTTTTGCTTTTACAATTACTATTCATTTTTACTATGTTTTTAAAAACTGTGGAGTTCACCTATTTTCAGGCCATGCATTATTTTGCTCAGGCTGCCGTGACACGCGGTGACACCAACCCAGGAGCTTGCACGACAGGAACGCATTTGTTTGCGGTTCCGCAGGCTGGTGGTCTGAGATCATGGCGTCCGTGGGCTGGCTGCATAGGGCTTCTCCCCTTGGCTGGCAGGTGGCCATCTGCTCCCCGTGTCCTCATGTGGCCGCTCTGTTCTTTTGTACAAGGCCACCAGTCGTGTATGAGATTGGGGCCCACCCTCAGGACCTCATTTTAACTCCGTCACCTCTGTAAAGACCCCACCTCCAAATACAGTCGCATCCTCAGGTCCTCAGGGTTGGGACTTACATATGGGAATTTGCCGAGGATGAGGTAGTGGGCAAAATCCAAGCCGAAACAGGCTGCAAACAGTTTGATTGATTCTACACGGATTATTCACAGATGCCCAGGCCTTACCCGTTCCCCACCCCGGGGGCTGTCCTGTGCTCTACCGCCGTGTGGGACCTGGGCATGTTGCTTCTCATGCCTCAGGAGCCTAATCTGTAACATGGGGACACCTGTAGGGATTGTCCCCTAGGAGTCAAGGAACCAGTGCTTGTAAAGAGCAGGAGGGGTGCCCCGCACTTGGGAGGCCCCTAGTGCACCGGCCACGGCCTTCGCCCAGTATTGTTCTCTGCAGTGCATTTCTCTGCTGCCCCTGGTGCTGGGGCACCGCTCTGCCCCGCGCTCCTTCTGTGGTTAAATGTATGAATAAAGGCAGGAGTGCATCGGAGGAGACAGGGAGGTGAGAATGTGCAGGGCGTTCCTGGGCTAGGAAGGAGAGGTGGCCGAGAAAGGAGGGGAAGAGGGCTTCCTGGCTCTGACCTGCCTCGTCCGTCCCGCCAGCACCACGCCAGCCTGGTCATGAGGCAGGACCCGTACAAAGTGACCACTTTTGAGAAGCACTGCGCGGTGGCCATGCAGGAGCTGTGGAGGGACGCAGGCATCCGGGCCTGCTACGAGCGCCGGCGCGAGTTTCACCTGCTGGACTCGGCAGTGTAGTGAGTCTGGGGTCAGGGCAGTGGGCGCTGGGTGCAGGGGCGGGGGCTTTGGGTGAGGTGGTCACAGGCACAGCTACAGACTGAGATGCAGCTGGCAGAGACCCAGTCCCAGGACTGCACCTGGACAGAGGGGGTCCCAGGTGGCCACCTCCCACCCTGGGGACCTGCTGTGGGGCATGCGCTGGCCATGGCGTGGTTGTATCCCAGGGTAACATCATCCCTGGGGTGACATTGTCCCTAGAGTGACCCTGTTTTGGGGGTGATGTTATTCCTGGGGTGAAGCTGCCCCAGGTGACACCATTTCTGGGGTGATGCACGTGGTGATCTGTCCTGGGCATGATGCTGGGCACCTCAGGTGATTTGCTCCCAGGCCATCACTATTTTGGGGGCACTGCCACTCCTGATGACAGCCCTCCAAGGTGACACCCCTCTGCAGTGTTTCTTGAGGTCATGCTGTCTCATGGTCACATTGCTCCCAGCTGCTCCTCTCAGTGCTCCCATGGCCACTGGAGGGTGCTCCTGGACCCTGGACTCCAGAGATCCTGGCCCCTCCTGGGGGGTCTCCCACAGCAGAGTCCTCACTGGGCCCTAGGTGGTGGTTCTGAGAAGCCAAGGGAGGCTGCAGGGCTGGGCTCAGGACTCATTGTTCCCCAGCTACCTGTCGGACCTGGAGCGCATCGCCGAGGAGGGCTACATCCCCACAGCCCAGGATGTGCTTCGCAGCCGTATGCCCACCACCGGCATCAACGAGTACTGCTTCACTGTGCAGAAAACCAACCTGCGGTGAGCGCAGCCTGCACGGTGGGGAGCCCTTCCTGGAGGAGGGGCAAAGCAGCTGGGGCCCTGTGGGATGAGTAGGAGTTTCCTAGGACCAGCTCCCTAGGGGCTTCTAGGCTAAAGGAGGCAGAGCTGGACATGGACACCTCCAGCCTCCCATGTAGTCAGGACTGGAACCTGGAAGAGCCCAGAGTGAAGCACCAGAGCTCTGGGAGGGGAGGGGAGGTCTTCCTGGAGGAGGGAACATTAGTATTGGGGCATTGAAGTTTAAGTAGGAGTTCACTAGTGCCAGCTCTTGAGAGGTTGTTGTGCAGGAGAAGCAGAGACTGTGTGATCAGAGCTATGGCCAGAGGGATGGATCTGAGGCTGGGGAAGCTCAGAGGGTGATCCCTCCAGTGGTCCATAAGGGGCGACGACTGGAGGTCTGGAGAGTTAGGAGGCAGGAGGCATGGTCCAGGCAGGAAGGGTTGGTAAGGGCCAGGGAAGTGGCCTTGGAGATGGAGATGAGGGGATGGTGCAAGACATATTTCTGACGTAGAATGGGCAGGACTAGATAAGCGCGAGACTTACAGCAGGGAGCTGAAAACGACTCCCAGTTTTCCCAGGAAGGTGACTGTGTAGAAGCTACAGTCACCTCGGTGGCAGCAACATGGGGGTGTTAGACAAGATGACTGAGTCTGAGGGGCCTGGGGCACCTGGGAGGTGGGTGGGCACTCACAGGCCTGAGCTGGAAGACAGAGCTGTGGTAGCCAGTGCTGCACGTTGGCGTCCAGGTAGGGTGATGGCCAGGGTCAAAGTCCAAGGAGGGATCAGAAAGGCCGCAGCGGGAGAAGAGGCTTCTGGGATCGGCAGTTAGAGGGTTGTCAGTGCCCTGAGCAAGCTCCATGTCTGCGGGCTGGTGGCAGGGAGCTGTGGCGAGTGCGGGGTGATGTCTGGGCACAGGGGTTGTGATCGACCCACCCGTGGTGGGTGTTTCACTTCCCTGGGCCACCTCCTCCCATCCCAAACATGCTGTTCTGGCCTTTGCGATAGTGCTTTCTGGGAAGGTTCGTAATTTAGCTGTTTTCCATGGGTCTCCTTCACTAGATGGAGATTCCCACAGGTTCGGGGCTGAGTTTCAGCCTCCCACCTCATAGTGATGATCAGAACAAGGTCAGAGTGGAAGCTGGCAAATGTGGCAGGATGGCTGGAAAGATGGGAGGATGAACATGTGGATGGACGGACGGACAGATGGATGGATGAATGGATGGATGGGTAGATAAATGGATGGATCGATGAATGGATAGGTATGTGGGTGGAGGATGGATAGATGGGTGGGTGGATGGATGGGCAATAGTTCAGCAGTGAAGGTAGAGGCTGGGGAGGGGATTTTTAGGTGGGAGACTTGAGTATGTTCTAAGGCTGAGGAGAGAGGTCAGTCGGTGGAGTGAGGGTGCCGGGACAACAGACTCTGAGATGGGAGGCTGGCACACAGTGTACCCCCCCTTCTGTCTCAGGCTCCAGAGCCCCACTCTCATCCACGGCACCCGCATCCTCCTCTGGATATGGGAGTTTGAGGGAATCTAACGCACGAGAGGGGTGGGTTTTTGGGATCAGGAGCCACAGACACTAGCTTCTTTCCCCTCCTACCCTGGGGCAAGTCCCTTCTTGCTCTGAGGTTTCTGGCATTTCCTGTTGGCTGCCTGAGTATGGTCACGTCCCGGGGAAATGACGCAGGGCTTGTTACCGGTGACCCACATTTCTTAGACGGCAGCACAGGAAGGCAGGAGGGCTCAGGCTTCTGTTGTGGTGAGGGAGGGTGGAGGCCCTGCTCTCACCTTGGGCCACACACAGAGGGGATGGCATTCACCACTGGACAGTCTCCTGGCCAGCCAGAACACAGCACCCCCATTTCCCTGATAGGGAAACTGAGTTGTGCAGATGGTCTGCGGCTTCCCCCGGGTCAACCAGCCAGAACCAGGGCCGATTCCACATCTGTCCTCCACCATGAGGGTAGAAATCAGGCAACCCAGTGCAGTAGAAGCTTGGGGAAGCCCCTCTCCTTTCTGCACCTCAGTTTCCTCATCTCTATAGTGGGTGCAATAGTGATGCCATTGTGGGGTGAAATGCAGTAACACACAAGTGGTGTGGGCCCAGTGGCTGGCCCTGTTCTTGCTGATTGTCATGTTGATTTTGGCATGTCCCAGATGTGACTGGGGTCTGGGTGCCATGTTGTGGGGTTCTGACTAATCCTGAGCTCTGAAAGGGGGCACTTTGTAGGATTGTCGATGTTGGGGGCCAGAGGTCGGAACGCAAGAAGTGGATCCACTGCTTTGAGAATGTCATCGCCCTCATCTACCTGGCCTCACTGAGCGAGTACGACCAGTGCCTGGAGGAGAACAACCAGGAGGTGAGGGGCCCCTGAAAGGCAGGAGTGCGTCTCCTCTGCTCTTCTCCTCCCATGGGCCCAGGGACCCCCAGCCAGGCGGGGGGGCCTCAGCGCCCCTCTTGAGCAGCCTGTGGGTGTCTGGTGAGGCTCCGAGCCTCACGTTCCCTTCTCTCATGATCGGATCGTTGAGCCCCGAAACTCTGGTCCACAAGCATTTGTGTTGCCGGTGACACTCACATGTGGCATGCATGTACCCACAAACACACACAGGGATAGTCATGTGCTGAGGCACTCCCCTCCCCAGCACAATGCAAACTGTGCAGGAAATACTGTCACACTGAAGGGACAGCATCACACCTTGAATCAGAAACGCTGTGAGGATCAATTTTTGTGATCTCTTCTAGTTCACACCCAGCATGGAGGTTGGGCACGCTGTCACCTCTGACATGTGCACGTTTAGTGGCTAAAGTGTCACGTGGGCAGTTTGTGCATTTGAGAGGGAGATGTTACAATTCCGACTCTCAGACTAAATCAGACAGAGTGCATCCGAGGCCATCCGGACATAGCTCTTGCTCGAGTCAAGCAACAGGAGATGTCCTAGGTCGCTCAGGTGGCTGTAACAAGTGACTGCAGACGGCAGGGGGGCGGGGCTGAGACCGCAGAAAAGAACTCCCTTCCTGTTCTGGAGACTGAAGAGTGAGATCCAGGCGTCAGCAGGGCTGTTCCACCGGCGCCCTGAGGGACAGTCTGTCCTGTGCTCCTCCCATGGCTGGTGTCTCTGGCAGTCCTCAGTGTTCCCTGACTTGTGGGTGCATCACCCCACTGCTGCCTCCATCGTCATGTGACTTCCTCCCTGTGTGCATCTGTGTCCCAATTTCCCCTTTTTATAAGGACACCACTCATTGGAGTCAGGGAGGAGCCCAACCACCCAATTTCAGTATGACCTCTTCTCAACGAATTACATCTTTAAAGGCCCTCTTTCCAAAAAGGTCATGTTCTGAAGTTCCAGGTGGACATGAATTTGGGGAGGGGACACTAGTCAAACCAGGTGAGGCACAAAACCATGTAGGGCACACAGAGGCAGCTAGCTGCACGCCCTTGGCCCATCCCCACGTCGGGGAGGGCTCCTGTTCGGCCACGCTGGCCGGCCTGAGCCGTGAGCTGCCTCTGTCCCCCAACCCAGAACAGAATGAAGGAGAGTCTGGCCCTCTTCGGCACGATTCTGGAGCTGCCCTGGTTCAAAAACACATCTGTCATCCTCTTCCTCAACAAAACCGACATACTGGAGGAGAAGATCTCCACCTCCCACCTGGCTACCTACTTCCCCAGTTTCCAGGGTGAGTGCTCTAGAACTTTCAGTACCTACCTCCCAAAAGCATCTCCCAAGAATGATGCCCATCCAGGCCTCACCCGAGTCTGGAGTCAGTGGAGTTTCAAATATGACTGGATGGGCCCGAGTTCCAGACCCAGGTCTTTTCAATGCCTAGCCTCCGTCTGTCATCAGCTTTCCCATCTGTAGAATGGGGATACATAACAGATACCTTCATGCTCGATGTGATTGCTTCAAGTGGAGGATTCTCAAAAGATGTATATTATAGATCTTGTGAGGGAAGGTCTGCCGGATAGCGTTCATTGTCATAAAGCACACCCAGAAGGCATCGACAACTATTTCCAGAATCTTCTTAGATTTTTGACACTTTTCTTTTTCTAACCTTCATTGTTGGCTCATTTACACTTAATTGTATAGTGATTTTATATTATTTTTTATTTTTAAAGATTTTATTTATTTATTTTTAGAGAGAGGGGAAGGGAGGGAGAAAGAGAAGGAGAGAATCATCAATGCGTGGTTGCCTCTCACGTGCCTCCTCCTGGGAACCTGGCCTGCAACCCAGGCATGTGCCCTGACTGGGAATCCAACTGGTGACCCTTTGGTTCTCAGGCCAGCACTCAATCCACTGAGCCACACCAGCCAGGGCGCAATTTTATTTTTATATCTGTGACTGACTTCTGAACAAGTCTTTCCAAAGCACACAGCCCAGTTTTCAGATGCAACAACCCTCTTTCATGCTACACTTGTAGCTAATAGATTTGTGTAGTGTCTCGTTAAGTGCGCATTAATCAAGACAAATACAGCAGGTTTGGGAACAAGCCTCGGGTGCGCCCCGAGGTGCAAAGCTAAAGGGCCCAGGCTAACTAGAGCAGAGCGCAGCGAGTGCTGGGCACTATGCAGTGCATCTTCCAGAGGAGACCTGGGCTTCTGTGAGTCCAGTGAAGGATACACCAGCTAGCACTTTCCCTGGAGTGCCGCTGTGAAGGAGAAGGGAGCTGCTAGAAGTGTCCCAGCTGAGTAACAAACGCCCCCCAAAGTTAGGGGCTTAAACCAGCCATTTCACTTTGCTTACGATTGTCGGGGGTGAGGAATTTGGGGAAAATTGAGGCTGGGAAGTTCACCTGTGGCATCAGTTGGGGTGGCTGGGACTGGAGACATACTTCGGAGACAGCTTCCTGTACCATGTGTACAGCGACTCTGTGCTCCTCCCCCTCCCTCTTTTACTGCCTCTCTCTCTCCCTCTCCCTCTGTCTTTCTCTTTCTTTCCCTCTCTCTCCCTCCATCTGGTGTCTGCTAATCCAGGGCTAGCTCACAGCATGGCTGTCTCAGGATGGTCAGATTTCGGCCCAGGTGGAAGCCTCTGCTCCTGACCTTGCCCCGGAAGTCCCAGACGGTTACTTCTGCTTCACTCCGTTGGTCGGGAACATTGGTCAGCCGGCCCAGACTCAGATGGAGGCAGACAGAGTCTACTTGATGATAGCCAAGTGGCATGAGCCTACTGGGGGGGGGGGGGGGGGGGAAGGAGGCAATGGCAGCCGCCTTGGAGACCAGCTGCCTTTGTTTCCCTGGGCTGCTGTGACAAATGGCCATGGAATGGGGGCCGAAAACAACAGACGTTTATTCCCGCACAGTCCAGGAGGCTAGAAGCATGAAACCAAGGTGCCGGCCAGTGAGTGGCTGAGCAGGGCCGGTTCCTCCAGGGGCCTTGAGGGAGGCCCTGGCCCAAGCCACTCTTCTGGTGTCTGGTGGCTTCCTGCAATCCTTAGTTTCCTTTGACTTGTAGACGCATCACCCCAGTCTCTTCCCCTATCGGAACCTGGCCTTCTCTCTGTCTCTGATTATCTCTCCTCTTTTTATAAGGACACAAGTCACAGGATTTGGGGTCCAACCTGAGTATGACCTCATTTCAACTTAACTCACCACGTCTGCAAAGGCCCTATATCCAAATAAGATCATATTTTGAGGTTCTCAGTGGACATGAATTTGGGTGAGGAGACACTATTCACCCCAATATACAGTCAGACATGGTAGATGAAGCCCTTAGTTCACATGTACTAAGCTTTGGTGGCATCACCATGGGTGTGACCCCCTGACCTTGTTAGAGCCCAAGTAGCCAGTCTCAGCAATCATACCCACAAAACTCAGGGTCTGGGTGACAGATGTCACCTTCTTCCAGGATGGTGGCCTGGACATCCCTCACCCCCATTCCCAGCTCAGCAGCACTTGGAGAGTTGGGGAACAGGGATAAAGTAGGTAGTTTTGAGGAGTTTTCTTTAAGGTCAAAGGGAACCCTCACAACTCATCCATCTCTCCCAGCCAGAGGCTGGAGCACCCAGTATACTAAACTTCTGGCTCTGGGCCTTTCCTTCCTGTGTAGTAAATGACACTGGTGACAGTAATTAACCAGTAACAACTAGCACGTGTAGCACCGATGGAAGCATTCTTACATATTGACTTGCTTAATCCTCATTAAAAAAAAAAAAAAAAAAACACAAAAAACCTGTGAAGTAAAACTCATTCTTCTCACCACTCTAGAGATGGGGAAACTGAGTCACAGAGAGGTACAGTCACTTGCCAGAAATCATACAGCCAGTGGCAGAGGCAGGATTCCAACCCAGGCCCTCTGGATTCAGAGATGGCCAGTCCTACCCACTATGCTAAGCTGCCTTTCTGAAAGAGTGATGATAGCATACACTCATGAAGCCTTCTGATCACTGAGCCGGAGCCCTGGACATGATTGCTTTGAGTTCTCACAACTCTGGGAGACCTGGGACTGTTCTGATCCTGATTTTACACACGAGGAAACTGAGGCTCACAGAGGTTATATGGGTTAACACGTAACCAAACTGGTAAGTATCAGAGCCAGGTGTTGGGTCCTTAACTCACGATGTGCTTTCACCATAGCAGCCCCTGTGCTCGCCAGTGCTGCCATCCCTCCCCTTCTCTCCTCAGTTTCCTGTTTGCACTGACATCTGTCTCTGCAGCTGCAAACCCTACAAAGAGAGAGGGTTTCTCTTCAACACAAATTCTGACCAGAGTCCCAGAGCAGAGGCTCATTGGTACATCCCACATAGTGTGACCCATCCAGCCTGATGCTCCTAATGGCTGAGCTGGAGTCACGTGTCCCGCTAGATGGGACTGTAGTGGATGGGTGGTCGCTGGGGTCTCTGTTGCCCTAAGTTGCCCATATCGGGAAGAGGGTCCCCACCTGCCTCAGAAGCCTTGTGCCCTGACTGCCCTCACCTCTGCCCCCTAGGCCCGAAGCAGGACGCGGAGGCCGCCAAGAGGTTCATCCTGGACATGTACACCCGCATGTACACCAGCTGCGTGAATGGCGCTGATGGGGGCAGGAAGGGCCCGCGTTCCCGACGCCTCTTCAGCCACTACACATGCGCCACTGACACCCAGAACATCCGCAAAGTCTTCAAGGACGTGCGGGACTCCGTCCTGGCCCGCTACCTCGACGAGATCAACTTGCTGTGACCTAGGCCCTGCCTCCCTGGTCAGATGAAAGTGTGGCAGGCAGGACATGCGGCCCGGGCAAGAGCTCAGAAAGCGGGACACCCCACTTGTCGCTCCTCGCCCAGGTGGTGGGAGCACCACGAATGAGTTGGGGATGGAAGGCCAGTCGCGGCCTCTCCTCTGCCCCTCTCCAGGACAGCCTCTGGGCTCCCCTCTAGACTCAGTTTACCTCCTCGGAAAGAGAGCACAATGGCCATTTGGGATGCCAGGGTAAAAGAAAAGGTGAACAGAGCAGGGGTTGGAGGACTTGGGTGGGTGGGCTCTCTTAGGATCCCCACCTCTGGGTGTGTCCCCTCCTGGGCAGGAGTTTGGAATCCCTCAGGATGCACGTGATGCACGTCCCCAGGGATGGGGCTGTAGTGGTTTAGGCCAGGAACCGGACTCTGGCGCCCCCTAGCGGACAGAAGACGGTATCTCCCAGCCTGAAGTCTGGATACCTCAGACACCCCGCTTTGGGAGGCGTACTTTCTAAGAGTCTCGTGGCTCGAAGTGTATCCTGTACAGGATTGCAGACAAGGGAAACTGAGGCCCACAGGCATCCTCCTCCTTCCCAGGCTGGGAGCCGGGCGCGCTGCATCTTAAAACTTACTGTATTTATTCCCTCACCTGCAGGGCCCTTTGCAGGTTGAACATTAAAGAAATGATATTCTGGAAACCTGTGATTCCTTAGGGGTGTCCTGTTTATCCCCCCGCTGTCCCTTCTCAGATGTCCTGTCCAAGATGGGATGGAAACAGGGAGAAGGAAGGGGAAAAGTTCTTGTTCACACACCAATGCTGGGCAATTTACCCAGAGCTCTCAGGGAAGGTGTGCACTTTGAGCCAGGAGGTGGAGCCCAACCCCTCCCCTGAAGGGGAGCACATTCAAGCCCACCCCATGTTGCTAGTCACCCAAATTCCAGCACAGCTCCCACTCATCTCTGAAGATGAAGATAATGGCTCCACTTACGCCAGGTCGTGGGTTCCCAGCATCCTCAGCGAGTCTCCTGAGGGGTTGTAGTACAACACCTATCGTTCCCATTTTTCAAATGTTTTAAAATTTGATTCTAGAGAGAGAGAGGGAGGGTGGAGAGAGGGAGATTTGTTTTTCCACTTACCGGAGCATCACTGGCTGATTCTCGTGTGTGTCCTGATCAGGGATGGAGCCTGCAACTTTGGGGTGTCCAGAGGGCGCTCGAACCAATTGAGCACCCGGCCAGAGCCCTCTCACTCTGGTTTTACAGATGAGGAAACTGAGTCATGGAACAGTTTGTCTAGTGTCACACACTTGGGAGATCACAGAGCCAAGATTCTATTCATTCAACAGGCTTTCTTTTTCAGTTAAACAAAGTTTATGTTTAAAATAGTTAAATTTACACAAAAATTGTGAGGGTAGTATGGAGAGTTGCCTTGTAAAAAAACACACACCCAATTTCTCTGCTATTAACCTCTTACATTAACATGGTACTTTTTAAAAAATAATTAATGAACCAATATTGACACATTATTCACTAACATTTATACTCTATTCGGATTTCCTCGATTTTTCTCTAATGTCTTTTCTTTTTGTCCCAGGACCCCACATGACCTTCAGCCATCATAGCTTCTTAAGCTCCTCTAGGCTGTGAGGTTTCCCAGACTTGCCCTGTTGTTGACGACCTTGACAGTTTCCAGGAGTGCTGGTATTTTTCTGGGCGCTGCTGTGACAAAGTACCACAGACCGGATGGCTTAAACAGACTGGGTGGCTTAAAATGACAGAAACATGTTCTTCCAATTCTGGAGGCCAGAGTTTGAGATCCAGGTGCCAGCAGGGCACACTCCCTCTGAGGGCTCCAGGGCAGAATCCTTCCTCCCTCTTTCAGCTTCTGACCACCCCAGGCATCCCTTGGCCAGTGGCCAGTCGAATGACTCTGTTCCTCAGTCCCCTTGGCAGGACCCCGGTGGCCTTAAGAGTCCATGGTTCTGGCCCGGCAAGAGGCTTTTTGGCTTGTCTTCCACTTCCCCAGCATCAGCTCCACATTAGGCCCTTTCTCCAAGGAGCCCTGGTTCCTTTTAATGGAACATGTTTAGAGACCATCCGCTGGCCACAGAGTTCAGAAATCCTTCTTTTCTTCATCATCTTTTTATTTTGAAAATGATTCAAACCTACAGAAGTTGCAAAACTATTGCAATGAACTCCCATCTACGCTTCATCTAGGTCATGGTTCAGCAAACTATCTGCTCAATGCCTGTTTTTGTAAATAAAGGGTTATTGGCACACAACCACACCCATTCATTTACATATTGTGTCTGGCAGTCTTTCCTGTGGGGAACAGTTTCCACGGACACTGTCTGGCTCTCCAGTTGAAATTATTTCCTCTCTGGCTCTTTGCAGAAAAAAATTTGCTGACCCCTGAGCTAGATCAGCCCGTGGTTAACTTTTGCTTTGTATTTCTCTATAAACATAATATAAAAGTGCATTGTATATTCCATAGAGAATATATACCCATTCTTTTTCTTAACTTTCTAACTAATTTGAGAGTAAATTGGAGATATCGTGCACCTTTACTCCAGAACACCATGTATTTCTTATGAAAACAATCTGCTGTATAAGCAGAGGGTGATCGTCAAATTCAGGAACGGCAGCATGCATACAATATTATCTAATACATGGCCCATGTGAAAATTTCCTCAACGTTGTCTTTTATAGCAAGCTTCCCCATTCTGGTCCCTCATCGGGGACCACTCTGCGCGTTTACTTTGGTGTGTCTTGGGTCTCCTTTTATCCAAGGCAGGCTGAGCCTTTTTCGTCTTTCACGACCTTCCCGACTTTGACTTTTCCAGAACAGGCCAATTATTCGGTGGGACATCCACGGTGTGCGTCTGTCTGCTGCGTCCCCTTGACCCCATGCAGGCTGTGTACTCTGGCAGGGGTGTCACACCAGGGCCATGTGCCCCTCAGTGTCCTGTCAGGAGGCCGGCCATGTTCGTTCGGTGCATTTCCAGTGACGTTTTAACTTGGATCTTTTGGTTAAGGCAACATTCACCAGGTTTCTCAAGCAGGCTATTTTTCTCTTTGTAATTATTATGTACTCTGCAGGAAGAGACTTAGATAATTATGCAAATATCCTGCTCCCGGACAAAACTGCAGCCCAGTAATTTCAGCAGTGATTCTTGGCCGGATCAGTGATGCTGTGACGGTTACAGGAGTGATTTTTCCGACTGTTACTGGACAGACACCTAAGAATGGAATTGCTGGATCATACGGAAAGGTTTTTTCCCATTTTTTTTTATTGTGGTAAATTACACACAATATAAACTGACCATTCTAACCATTTTAGGCGAATCGTTCAGTGGCATTAAGCACATTCACACTGTTATGCAGCTGTCACCGCCACTTGGCTCTAGAACTTTTCATCTTGTAAAACTGAAACCGTCCTCGTTAAACCCTCATTGCCCATCCCCTCCCCCAGGCCCTGGCCCCCAGCATCTACTTCCTGTCTAATTTGAAGATTGTTCGTTGCTGGTGCTCACATGGCTGCAGGTGGGGCCCTGCAGTCCCTGAGGCTGGCTCCTGTGTCTCCGGGACAGGCCCCCATCCTTAAAGGAGCACTTTCTTGCTTTCTGACACACCATGTTCCAAGCTCATTTTGCACACTTCCTGCCTCACTCCTTTTTTTTTTTTTTTTTTCCTTTAAGGGGGTGATATTCAGAAGCCAAGATCTGGGTGTTTGATGCTTTCATTGCTGTTGGGGAGTTTTGGTGGACAGAGTCAGGAAACAGATTTTTGTTGAAATCATGAGTTCACACTGGCACTTTCAATCCTGTTCTACTCCTGTGAGGTTCTTCTGTGTTCTCCCATTGCACATATACACCTTACCCCCAGGGAAGACCTGGACTTGACTGTCGATACACTCGCTGCTGTGCTCAGTCCCATCGTGCGCAGGGAGGGAGTTTCATAACCACCTCCTCCTTTCCACTCTCGAAAACAAATCCAAACTAAGTTCAAAATCTCTTTGCAGTTCCTTTTGTCTTTGGAGCTAGTACTGTGTCCAAAGTTTGTATGGGCTGGTTCTTTTCTATTTCTGGGTGATTATGTTTTTCACGTGAAATGCAATTACTCAATTACTTTAATTTCTTTTCTACTTCTATCCCATCTTAAAGCTCTTTTTCTCCATCCTTGTTGATTTAATTTCATTGTAGACTCTAGGAAGCATTCACTGAGCTCAAAAACTATGCAAAGAGGGGACACTCAGAGGGTGCCATTCCCTCTTTCCAATTTCAGTCCCATCCACCCCTCCCATAAGCAACCAATCTCATTGGTTCCTGGTTTATCTTTCCTGGGTTTGTTTTGGAAAAAACAAACAGATATGTGTATATTTTATCCCACTTCTTTATTACACAATAGGTACCATATGACCTAAGCTCTTTTGTACTTTTTCCTTCACTTAACAATATGACCTGGAAATCATGCCATTCTGTTCACAGAGATCGTCTGTGTTCTTTTTCACAGCTGCGTAGTGCTCCACTCTGGTGCAGCATAATTTAGCCATCTCGCTCCTATGTACAGGCATTTGGTGTGCCAATGTTTTTCATTTACAAACAACAATGATGCATTTGGTGTGCCAATGTTTTTCATTTACAAACAACAATGATGAACTTCTGCGTGTGAACCTGCATATTGTTAGAGCTGTGTCTTCAGGGCAGATTCTAGAGGGAGTTTGTGCTTCTGCCACACAGAGATAACTGTGAGATTAAATAAGGTGTTCTATGTGTGTGGCCTCTCTCTCTGCAGCAAGTGGTTCACAGGAGAGGTCACTGTTGGACAGCTCTGCCTCGGTAGTCACACTGCTGCCTCCCAGTGTCGTGCATTACTCCTGAACTTGCTCTCTGGGCCAGGGGTCAGGGGCTCAGCTGGGGTTGGGGCTCAGCTTGGGATTAGGGCTCAGAGGTCTCACCCAAGGTCATGCATCAGGGTCATGGCCAGCTTATCATCACAAGCTCAGGGTTCAGTCTGGAATTAAAGTTCAGTCCATGATCAGGGCTCAGCCTGGGACCGGGCTCAGCCAAGGTCAGGATTCAGCTTGGGATCAGAGCTCAGCCCAGGATCAAGGCTCAGCCTGGGATTACAATTCTGTCCAAGGTCCAGGCTCAGCCCAGAATTAGGACTCAATCCAGGATACAGGCTTAGCCTCAGAACATGCGGTGTGTCTCTGTTAATGTGCCCAAGTCAGGTGGCCCCTTGTTCGGCCAGCAATGAGGGTCAACGGTCCTACTGCACAGAGCGGTGCCGGGGAAGACTTGGCTGAGCTGCCCACCTTCCCCCCGGCCTCAAACCCCAGCTGCCTGCACAGCTGCCTGGGTGGCTCCTCCCCCCAAGCCTCCCCTTTAGGACCGTTTTTTGCTTGTCACCTCCAGTGACAATATGCTACCGCCTCCTAAGGCAGTGCCTTGCTCTGAACTTCCCTGTAACGGTCCTGCTGCTGCAGCTGAACAGTGAACGAAGAGAGGAGTGTTGGGCAGGGGTCGCGGTCACCTGGACTGCCTCCCTGATCCCCTGCCCTCCCTGCCTTTCGTGTGGACCTGGCAAGGGAGACTCCTTTCCCCCGAGACCCCAGGGCAGGGCTGAGCCTCACCCCCTCCAGTCCCCCAGGACTGCTCTACTTCCCCCAATTCATTTTTTATTTTAAAATTTTATATAGAGAGAGAGGAAGGGAGGGAAAAAGAGTAGGCGGGGGAGAAGATTGGTTGCTTCTCAGATGCTCCCAACTGGGGACTGAAACTGCAACCCAGGCATGTGCCCTGACCAGGAATCAAACTGGCAACCTTTCACTTAGTGGGATGATGCCCAATTAACCGAGCCACATCCGTCGGGGCTGCCTCTCCCATTTCTCACCCCTGCTTACTGCCCACACCTCGGTCCTCAGCCATTTCAGATTCAGAAAGCCCGAGCTCGGTCAGACGGACATGGGTGGGCGTGGGGTGAGCCCCCATTTTTCCTGTGAATTCCTCCTCCCAGAGGTGAGGGACTGCCCTGGGTGGGGGCTCCCAACTCTGCTCCTAGTAGGGCCTCGCTCAGGGGGCAGAAGAGACAACCAAGAACTCTGGTAAGGAGGGTCCGGACCCAGAGACCCCTGTGTGTCTGTAGGTGGTCACCTCCCACTGTGAGACAGCTGGTGCCACCTCTTCAGGCCTCAGTTTCCCCTTCTGGGACAGGTGTACTGCAGGTCTGTTCTGGCCCTGTCATGAGGATAAAATGGGGTGCACCTGAACCTCAACAAGGTGGCCGGCAGTGCTTATGCTCATGTGTGGGCAGTCACTGAATGCACACTTATTAAGCACCTGCTGTGTTCCAGGCACAGTTGGAGTAGTTGGGGAGACAGTGATGGAATCACCTCATCCTGGAGGGAGTAACCTAGCCAGGAGGGGTGGTGAGTGCTTTTGGGGGTGCATTTTCCCTCCCTTTGTGCCCCCATCCCCCTGGGCTTTCGAGGAACGGAGGCGGGACAGAGGCTGGGGTCAAGCTGCAGGGGCGGCTACAGCGCCCTCCTGAGTCCTGGGGTTAGAGCAGACCGTTGGGATGCCCCTCCCTGCCTGGGCCTCACCCCCACCCTGGGGGTACCTCAAACATAACAGGAAATTTCAAATAACAGGAAACCAAGACCAGGCAAGGCAGCAGCTCCACCCTGCCCGGGGCCCGCCGCCCCGGGGCCTCAGTCTGCCCGTGGGGACTGCCATGAACACCACAGGGTCCCCAGTGGAGGCCCACGAGGCCTGCCAGCAGCTGGCGGCTGGTGGGCACAGCCAGCTCATTATCCTGCACTACAACCACTCTGGCCGTCTGCTGGGGAGGGCAGAGACCACCGGGAACCTGGGGGTCCTGCAGGGGCTCTTTGTGGCCGTGAGCTGCCTGGTGGTGCTGGAGAACCTTCTGGTGCTGGTGGCCATCGTGACGCGCATGCAGTCCCGGCGCTGGGTCTACTACTGCCTGGTCAACATCACACTGAGCGACTTGCTCACCGGCTTGGCCTACCTAGTCAACGTCCTGCTGTCCGGGGCTCACACCTTCCGCCTGGCGCCAGCCTCCTGGTTCCTGCGGGAGGGCATCCTCTTCATGGCCTTGGCCGCATCCACTTTCAGCCTGCTTTTTACTGCTGGTGAGCGCTTCGCTACCATGGTGAGGCCCGTGGCTGAGAGCGGGGACACCAAGAGGGGCCGCGTCCTGGGCTTCATCGGGCTCTGCTGGCTGCTGGCTGCCCTGCTGGGCCTTCTGCCCCTGCTCGGCTGGAACTGTGTGTGCTCCTTCCAGAGCTGTTCCAGCCTGCTCCCGCTCTACTCCAAGGCCTACATCCTCTTCTGTGTGGTCATCTTTGCCTGCATCCTGGCCACCATCATGGTACTCTATGGGGCCATCTTCCGAGTGGTGCGGGCCAACGGGCAGAAGGCCTCTCGCCCCCCGGTCCGCCGCAAGGCCCGCCGACTGCTCAACACGGTGCTCATGATCCTGGTGGCTTTTGTGGTCTGCTGGGGTCCGCTCTTCGGCCTGCTGCTGGCTGACATCTTTGGCTCCAACGTCTGGGCCCAGGAGTACCTGAGGGGCATGGACTGGATCCTGGCGCTGGCTGTGCTGAACTCGGCTGTCAACCCACTTATCTACTCTTTCCGCAGCCGGGAAGTCTGCCGTGCCGTGCTGGGCTTCCTGTGCAGTGGGTGTCTCAGGCTGGGCCTTCGAGGGCCTGGGGACTGCCTGGCCCGGGCTGCTGAGGCCCACTCTGGAGCCTCCACCACCGACAGCTCGCTGAGACCCAGGGACAGCTTCCGGGGCTCCCGGTCACTCAGTTTTCGGATGCGAGAGCCACTGACTAGTATCTCCAGTGTGAGGAGCGTCTGAGCCACAGCTGGGGGAGATGGCCCCCCTGCCGGTGCATGCCCCCACAGGCCCTCCTCCTGGCCTGGAGGAGGCCCACGATGGGTGGGCCAGGAGGCTGGGAGCATGCAGAGAGGCAGCAGGCAGGCCCAGATGGAGAGGATGGAGCAGGAAACCAGCCAGGGGTCCCAAGGCCCTGCGTTCCTTCTCCCAGCCCCCAGGTCTGCCGGTGTTTCATGGTTTTGGAGAAGGAGGTGACTGCTCACTGAACAGAGAGCGCCCTGGCATGGGGACAATTGGGGTTACTAGGTATGCCCCAGCTCCTCTCTGGATTTTAGTGGGGCTCCCAGGCGATGAGGGGTAGGCTGTTGGGTTGATGCCCTAGCAACATGGAAGTTCAATGATGGTATGAGATGTCTCAGCCTTCCTCTTATTCACGTTTTTGTAGAGGGACGATCGCATGAGGGCAGTGGGTCTGCTGGGAGCCTGCATTCTTGGCTGTGGCCAGTGAAGGCCTTGGGTCTGTGTGTTTGGGGCAGCATGTGGTTGTGAGAGTGGGTGGTGTGTGTGTGAAAAAGAGAGAGGAGGGGGCCAGAACATGCTTGCTGTGAACATGAGCTGCACCTCTGTGTGCTCACAGACCCTTCTTGGTGTGGCAGGTCTTGGGCCTGAGGGGGTGTGTGCACACACCCCTGTGGGTGACTGGATCACTTTGCTGAAGTATTTGAGCGTTACAAGGTTACCAGGGTGGAGGTCAGAAAGAGTTGACACCCGCCCCTTCTCGCTCACTCACTTCCCCTTTCCTGCCCCATCTTTCATCTTGGTCCCCCCACCCCCAGCCTCCTTCCTCCACCCCTGGGCTCCACATCGCTTGGGAACCCAGCCTGCAGGCCAGCAGAGGGGCAGCAGCCTGGTTCTGCTGACCTCAGGAGACGTGCCCACTCTCTAGAGTTCCCTTCAGCACTCACAGCCTTCTCCACATCCTCACCCTTCCCCATCTAAAGTGGGCTGCTAACAAGCAGAACCCACAGCATGAGATTGTTGTTACATGCTCGGCGTTTGCTACAGTAAGTGGCATCCAGGCCTCCGACAAAACGTCAGGTGATGGTGAAAGGTTCTACATCTGTGTTGGCCAGTGCAGAAGCCCCACGTGGCTATTGAGCACCCAGTAAGTGGCCAGTGCAACTGAAGACCTGAACTTGGAATTAATTTGCATTTAAATGGCCCATGGGACTTGTGGCAGCCATATTGGACAGCACAGGTGCAGGTCCTCCACACGCTGCCACCTTTGGCTGGGAAGATGTTCTCTTTCTCTCTCCTCCCAGGACCGAGCCGGTGCCTTCGGGTCTTCCCGTCTCTGTCTTTCCACATTCTCGGGGCCACCCCCATCTCTGTTTTCCTCTGCACAATGCGGGGAGGGGGGTGGTGCACTGACTGGAAACCGTTTATTGCATTGTCCAATGTAGCAGCCACTAGCCACGTGCAGCTATTTATCATTAACTGATAAATGAAAGGAAATTTAAAAATACAGTTTCTTGGTGTATTGGTTTGCTGAGCTGCCAATGTTCTGGGTGCACAATAAGCTGGAATGATTCTTACATTTTCCTGATGCCTTTCTCAGATGTGTTTACCTGGGGCGGCAGTAGGCAGGGTGGGGGTTTTGTGGAATTTGAGGTGAGTAGAGTTTGGACCACCCCCAAAGCTCTCAGCCTGTGCTCTGAGCCTGTGTTGAGCTGGTTCTTAGTTGCTCCATCTGCCCTGCCCATTTTTCGGGTTTTAGCTTTAGCATCACCTACTCCAGGAAGTCTCCTCTGATAACTTCCCCTTCCCTAGTCCTCCTCTGGACTCCCACAGCTGCTTGTGAGTCCCATTGCAGCTCTGACCACCCCTGGTCATGTGTCCATCTCCTCCCCTGGACTGTGTGCAAACTGTGTGGTGATGGAGGTTGTGGTAGCATCCAGGTCACCACTATGTCCCCAGCACTTGGCACAGAGTTCAGCAGACAGCAGGTACCCAGTGACCAGGAGCTTTGGAAACACAGGAGTCAGCAGCACTCCTTCTGCTGAACCTCAAGAAGCTCTTCCCCCTCCGCCTTTCCTTCCCCAGCCCTCCTCCCTGACAATGGCAGAATCGTTCCAAAGAATCCTTATCTTCTGCTTGTTAGATGGCTCAGAGGTCTGTAACCTATCACCACTTCTCAGCTCTGCTGAACACCATGGACCTAAGCTTCTTCATCTGTCAAATGAGGACACTGATAGCTCCTGCCCACCTGGATGTTGATAACCTGAGACATAAAGAGGTCCTGGAACTATTATGTGTGTACTTGTAAAAGAATAATAGTAACAACAATGCCTTATATATCACTTGGTGCCTGGTGTGTAATCACCTTTGTATTAACTCATTTAATCCTCACAAAACCTCCCCATTAACTCCATTTTATAGATGTAGAAACTGAGGTGCAGAGATGTTAGGTAACTTACTCAAGGTCACACAGCTGGGAAGCAGCAGAGCTGGGATTTGAACCCAGGCAGGTGGCTTCTTGATCCATGCATGTTACTGCCTCTTCAACGATTGAATGAATGGATGAATGAAATGAATGAATGAATACCAGTTCCTTTCTTCCTCAGAAAACTCAGAACAAATGTTAGATATCATTCTTTGAGCTGCCCGTGGTTTCATCTCCACAGAGCAGGATTAGTCAACCCTCCACATTTAAGACAGAAAAACCAAGGCTCGGGAGAGGAGGCAGCATGGGCAGCTCTAGGGTTCAAACCTCATTGTCTGAGCCATGTTCAGGCCCCATCTTGGCCTGTCTCTGGGTATGTGTGTGTGTATCTTGCGTGTTCATAGCCTGGCCTGGGAGAATGGGAGGCAAATGGAAGAAGCAGGTAATAAACGTTTGCCGATGAAGAGCATGTGGGCTAGAATAACTTCCTGTCTCTTTCCCTGCATTGCCAGGGCACTTCTGACTCCTTGGGCCTAGAACCTCCCTGGAGAGGCCTGGAGAATGGCTGGAAGCAGGGGAGTAAGAAGAATGTCTAGGAAAGGTGGCTGGTGTGTTGGAACTTTCACTGCTCCTTAGTTCATTCACTCACTTATTCATTCACTCAACCACTGTGTGTTGGGCTCTCTTCTGGGAACCGAAGTTCCAGCTATAAACAACGCTTTCTGCCCTTAATAAAGGTCCCACTTTGGTGGGGGTGACAAATACTGAGCTAAGAAACACCCAACAACATTTCAGTAAGGAGCTAGCCATGCAGAAAAGTGGGGGAGAGTGTTCTGCAGGCAGAGCAGATGCAGTCATCCTGGGGCTGCACAAGTGGATGCATTCTCATATCAACACTTACCGAGAGCTTTATGTGAACCTTCGTCTTTCCGAGTTAGTTCATATGGATTATTTGATTGAATTCTTAAACACCGCTGGGAAGAGCCATAGAGTGTTTGATTATTTATTATATTTGGCAGCTGAGGAAAAAATAATTTTTCATTATGAATATTACCCCAAAATGAATAAGCATAAGTATGTCACCAACCCCTGCACGAACTCCAGGCCCCAGACTACAAGTCCCATGATCTATTGTGTCATCCTTCCAGGAACCTTCTAAAATGATTTGTACATTCATTCATCCTAAGATTGTATAGCCCACCCACTGTGTGCCAGGCCTTGTGTTAGGTTGCGGGGATACATCAATGTACAAAGCAGACCAAAGTCTTTGCTCTGTTGTAATTTAACATTTACAGTCCTTGAAAGTTTTAAGTGAATTTTTCTCGGAGTTCTGCCAAGAAGACTACAGCTCCCATGATTCCCTGTGTTAGTTCAATGGGACTACAATTCCCAGGAGACCCAGCGCACCAAACAGGCCTCTCCCTCTGTTCCTAACAATTTCCCCGGTTGCAAGGTCAAGTTCTACATCCGTAGTCGCCTCCCCCTCCTCCCTCAACAAAGATAGGGTTTAAGTAAGCTCCACTGTAAGTAGTTCTATTTTGAGTCTATTTTCTGACGTGGAGTTTATGTGAAACTTCAGCAGTTTTAGCCGAACAGCCGACTACAGCTTACACTGGGGAGTAATTGAGTGGACAACTGGGTGGCACCCGCGCCGTGAGAACTACACTTCCCAGGAGGCAGCGCGGCGAGCGGGGCAATCCGCAGCAATGCCTACAGGACCCCAGGGCTGCCCGGCGCGGTGGCCGCAGGACCCCAGTGGCTACCCATGCCGAGGTGAGTCCGCAAGAGTCGCCGCCGTCTCTGTCCCTGTCCCCATCCCGTCCCGGTCCCGTTCCCGCCGCCGGCCAGGATGCTGGAGGAAGCGGGCGAGGTGCTGGAGAATATGCTGAAGGCGTCGTGCCTGCCACTCGGCTTCATCGTCTTCCTGCCTGCGGTGTTGCTGCTGGTTGCGCCGCCGCTGCCCGCTGCCGATGCCGCGCACGAGTTCACAGTCTACCGTATGCAGCAGTACGACCTGCAGGGGCAGCCCTACGGTGAGTGGGGTCCCCTCCTGGGCCTCTCCTGGGCCCCCGCGTCCTTCAGCCCCCCACCCCACCCCTCGGTCCCTGGCCCAGCCGGCCTTCCCTCCGGGCCCAGCCTCCCTGAGGCGAGATGCTCCCTTCCCTCAGCGGGCTCTTTGCCCTCTTTCCCTAGGACTCTCCACTCTAGCCTGTCCTGTTGGACTGCAGCGGCCAGACCCTCACCCAGGCCCAGGCAAATCAGAGCCTGGAATCCTGAACCTTCGCTAGGCCCCCAACTCTCTGCACAGTGCCCCCAGGAATTACCTCCCTTCCTGCCTCACTGGCTCCCACATTTTCCCGTCCCAGACAAGGGCTTCATGTCCCAGAACCCGCAGCTCTGACTCTAGGCAAGCTCCCCCTGCTCCTGGATCCCTAGGTTCCCTCTCCAGTTTCCCGCTGGGTCAGAGTCGCGTTGCCCAGTCCTCCCCCGGCCTTGGAACACCACCCTGGTGCCCATCCTCACTGGGTCATAGTCTATATCCAGAGCTTCAGTCTCTGTTCTGGTTGATTTGGAGGTGAGCCTCCCCGCCCAGTATCTGCCAGGTGCCCAACGTGGTGCTCCAACCAGCCCCCGCTCTCCAAAGCCCCTGGGTACTGTGGTGCTCTTTGTGGAGTGTCCATGTTCTGTTCCCCTCAGGGCTCCAGAGCACAGATTGCTAACCAAGGCCTGGCCCCATGTCAGGGCCCATCTGTCTCCAGGCTCTTGGCTGTCCTTGGTCCCAGCTCATGAGCCAGATCCCTCGGAATTCCTTAGCCAGACTTCCCTCCACCTCCGTTTAGTCCCTGAGCCTTTAGGTTCCTGAGGACTTATTGGACCCGTGTCTTGTTCTCTCCTTTGGTGTGTGCCACCCGCAGCTTCCTGGAACCCCACTTGCTCCTTTCCCCAGGATTTCTGTATTGTATCTGACTCCCGGACCTGGACCCTGTGCAACTCCGTGCTCCCTACTCCTGCCTCTTCATCTTCATCTTCCTGAGGTGGTTCTGACCCCAGTGTCCAAGTCATCTTAAATTCCCTTGGGTCTGTTGTTCCAGAATCTTCTGGTCTCTAGGTTTCTCTTCCAGCCTGCTGCTTAGGTTCTCCTCAAGTCAAAGCCTGATTTCCTCATTAGGAGCCCCTGTCTCCAGTTCTCCAGGTCCCTTCATCTCTGAAGGGTCTGCCTCAGTTCTCTTAGTCTGCCCTCTCCTGTTAGACTGTCTCGCACCTAACCTGAGACCCCTGATTCCCAAGCCACTGCCAGGCCTTTGAAGAACCTTAGTCTCTGGAGACGAGTTCAGACGTCCTCTGAGATCCTGCGTCTCCAGAGTTATGTTTCTGTTCAGAGCAGTGTTTGTCAACCCACAGGTCACTGGGTGATGACTTTATGATTGTCACATTGGGGGTGCTCCTGGCTTCTAGTTGGGGGGGCCCGGATGCTGCTCATCACCTCGCAGTGCCCAGGACAGCCCCTCACAGAGAAGGCTCTGGCCCCAGTGCTAGGGGAGAAACTTGGGGTTACAGTGGGTTTCGAACACAAAGCTCTGAATGGGTGGAGATGGGGGGCCAGGAGCCCTTAGTGTTGTGGGCACATTTTTGTACGTTGACGTTTTCCTGGGGGAGGGATCAGTGCTGTGTAATGGAACTCGCTGTGACTGCCACAGGTGGATGCTGGGCACTTGAGATGTGGCTCATGCCACAGATGAAGGGAATTGTTTGTGTTATTTAATTGTTAGAAAGTCACATAGTCACATGTGACTGGTAGCTGCCATCCTGGTCTAGAGTTTTTCATGGTTTCCCAAAGGAATCCACAGTCCAAAAGCCCCAGATCCTAAAGCTCATTATAACCAATTTTTCCAGATCCTGAGCCTCAGCTCCTTCATTCACCCCTGTCATTCGGTCCCAACTCAAACGGCTCACACTCAGAAGCCTTGCTAAGAGACTCCCGTCCTGCTCCTCCCAGCACACCCAGCTTCTCTCTCTGGCCCCTTTGACAGCTGTAATCTGCAGCCTGGCTGCCCCTGGCCTCCTCTGGACCTCTCAACACTGTCCTGCTTGCACCTGATATGGCCTCCTCTCTCTCCAAACCTGCCCAGGAAACACCAGCTGAATCCAAGGAGGAAACAGGTGCCAGGTCACCGTCTTTCTGAATGCAGAGCCACGTTCTCCATCTCCCCTCATTGCAGGTCCTCAGGAACCTTCTCTCCCTGACCTCTTCTCTCCTTTACCTAAGCTTTCTTTTCCTTTTCCCTCCTTTCTCTGAGTCCTTTGCTCATGCTGCTGGGATTCCTTCCCATTTTTTTTTCTGACTTGGTGTCTCCCCCCAACATTCCCTCTTTCCTGGCCCCCCATCTTTGTTGCTCCTAGTTAGAAACCTAAACACTGCCTGCCCTGCACAGGGCATTTATAGAAACTGTGGGTTCTGGGGGTAATCAGAGGGGGCGTGATGGGGTGCCCACCCATCTCAGCCAAGTGTTTCTTGTCTGCAAAGCAAGGAAACAGAGGCCTGGCTTGAGAAACTTTGATGAGGCCCCATGAGTGAGGCTTTCATGTGCACACTGGTTACACCTAGTGATGTCCCCTGCATAGATGTGGGGCAGATCATTGCTGCCTGGGGAGAAGCTGGTGGGATGGTTGGTGCTATGGAGGGGAGTTGGTTGTTGGAGGGAAGGTCCCTCAGGAGTCTGAGGCATTGCTGCTTGTTCTCCAGCAGCAGAAAGACCCAGCGTGGCTGGAAGAAGCCCTGGGTCCCTCCCTGTCTGTGGTGCCTTTGAGAGCTGGTCTGCTAGGTCACTGCTGATTGCAGTCTCCCCCACCCCCGCCACCCCCCGTGTCTTTTGCACCCTCTTCTAGAGCGCACGCCCCAGGCTCCCCACCTCTGGTGCAATTCTGGCTCTGGGTCTCTCATTTCCCAACTTCCTGTTCACTTTTGTTGAGCAACTGGGCTGGGCAGCTGCCCAGGAAGGAAAGGTGTGTGCTCTTTGTGCTGTGCTGTGAATTGTGTTGAGAGTAATATACCAGGTACAATGCCACAGATGTGGCCTCACCCCATACCAGGTGGACTCTGGCCTTCCTGAGGCGGCTGCTGCTGCAGCAGCGCTTGCTGTGTGCTCCTGTAGTGTGGGGAGCAGCCCACTCGTGCCCATCTCAGTCTTGATACCATAGGCTCCACAAGGCCCGAGGAGGTAGGGGTGTTGGCGCCCCAGACTTGCCAGGGCTTTTTCACCTGGGATTGCCCTTGCGCCATTGTTGTAAGTAAAGTTTTGTTGGCACGCAGCCACACCCACTAGTTGATGTGCTGAGTAGCCATGCCAGAGTGGGTGTGGCCCAGTCGGGCCAGAGGATTGATCCTTTGGCCCCCAGTAGAAAAGATTGCTGGCCCTGCTGTGGGAACCTGCGACTTCTGTCTAGGTGTCCAGGGCTGCCCACCAAGCCTGAATCTCTGCTGGTGTAGAGCAGGGGTGTGGGGGGCACATCAGCAAAGATGGTCTCTGCCCTTGGGGTGCTCAGAGTCTGGGGGGCAGTGCCTGGCTTTGCTCTTATCCCCCTCCTTCTCTAGCCTCGCTTCCTCCCTCTGGAGATCGGAGTCCGGACTCCTGCCCTACGGGAGCACCAGGCCCAGGGGGAAGATGTGCACAGTTGGCTCCACAGGCTGCCCTCCAGGGTTTCCCCGCTGAGGTGAAGTTGGAGGCTGTGGGCCCCTGGGAGGCCGAGGCCTGAAACAATTGGGGCCTGGAGGTGGGGCCTTCCAGGTTTTCCAAGACCTTGAAGGGCATCCTGAGAGTCTTTGTTGCCTTCCCTCTGCCTAAAGCAGAGGAAAGGTCCTTAGAGGATTGGGGATGGAGTCAGGATGCCAGGCCCAGGACGTCCGGCCTACCTTTTCTTCTTGGTTGCAGGCCGGCCTGCTTGAGATATGGCCTCCCCTATTCCCACCTGGGACTCTGTTCCTGCTATGTCCTTCCAGCCTCCTCTCCCCACCATCCGCTTAGGGCACTCCATTGGAAGCAGCTTTTCTCCCGTCTGCTCCCTCTCCCGAGAGCTCATTCCTGGAAAGCAGAGACAGGGATCTAGGCTCCTGGCCCTGAGCCTGAAGCTTAGCGTAGCCTAGCACAGGTCCGCATTTATTAGTACATGGATGGCGCCTTCCCTGCGCTTCCACCTCCAGGACGGCTCGAGGCTGGCTTCCGGGGGAAGCCCGATCACTTCGATGTGTCCTTCTCTGTGCTCACTGCCCAGGTCGCAGACTGGAGGCGCTGTGGGCCCTATCTAGTCCCCATGTGGCTAGGGCTTGCTTGCTTGCTTGCTGTGGCCTGGGCCAGCCTGCAGCGTGTGAAGCGTTCTGGATCCTCGCTTGCCTGTGGCCTCCGTGGTCCTGAATTTAACCTCAGTAGGGCTTCTTCGGGACACCTTTCCCCAGCATAACTCTTAGGGCAGCAGTGTTCACGTGCTGTGTGCCAAAGGGGTCCCTGCTGGCCTTAGAAAAGCTCTCTGCAACATTCTGGTTCTGACCCCACTGCTTCTGGTTAGGTGGGAGTAGGGGGTTCATTTGCCTGGGGGAGGCTTGTGAGTGGCCGGGTCTATGCCTGTTCTGGGCCTCAGGCTCTCCCTCCCGCTCTGAGTGTGTCTTTCTTGAGCTCTTGAAAAAGAGGCGGAAGATGGCACTTGGGTGTGGAGCAGGGAGAAGTTTCTACATGGGGTGACTGCCCCCAGGAGACTCTTGCCCATGTCTAGGGACCTGGGTAGTTATTGTTTAGGGACATATGTGTTTGTTACACCTGGAGGTGCTCCTGGCATTGAGTGGGTGGGGCCAGGGGTGCTGCTCAACCCCTGATAGTGCCCAGGATGGCCCCCCACAGAGAGTGACTTGACCCTGGCCTGTCCGGAGCTTTCTCAGGGTCACCGGGGGACTTAGTGTTTGCTTCTTTGTTCTCTTGGCTGGAGTCATCAAGAACCCGTTGGCCAGGAGTGATGGTCAGTGCTGGTTTCATACTGCAGTGATCAAGGTCTCTGCCCTAGAACCCCAGTCTAATTAGAGGTTTAGATAGTCATAAACTTCATGGTTGGTGCTGAGGCCCCAGGGAAACGACCAAGGCAACATTAGAGGGGATGGGGCACCTAGCAGGAGGGGCCAGAGAGAGCAGGACAGGGCCACCAGGCTCAGGTCAGCCGCGCCCAGAGTTTGGATTTGCCCCAAGGTTCTGGGAGCTCTGGAACAGCAGGCCTGTGGATTTGTGCGGGGGTAGGGTCTCAGCCTTCACTCAGTTCTCAAAAGGTGCTGCAACCCTCCAGGGTTCGAGTGGGCACTGCATTCATGGGCAGTGGGATGCTGGCTGTGGCAGACTCATGTTGGGCGTGTGGGCAGAGGGCTGGTGGGACTCTGGGGGCTCCTGAGTCAGTGGTCTCTAGGCAGAGGTCTTGGACCCTGCTGAGGGAGTGGTTCCCCTTCTCCATCCCTCCCACAGGCACACGGAACGCAGTGCTTAATACGGAGGCGCGCACCATCGACGCAGACGTGCTGAGCCGCCGCTGTGTGCTCATGCGGCTGCTGGACTTCTCCTATGAGCAGTACCAGAAGGCCCTGCGGCAGTCAGCTGGTGCTGTGGTCATCATCCTGCCGCGGGCCATGGCCGCTGTGCCCCAGGACGTCATCCGGGTGAGCCCCTGCCCCACCTTCTGCCTAGGCCAGTGTCCAGAACCTTCTGTGGAAAAAGGAATGCCTGGGTTTGGAGTCAGCTGTGTATCCAGTCATTTTACCTCCCTGAGCCCTTGCCCTTCAGGAAGCAGAGGGCGCATGTTCCCCTTCATCACTGGTCCCTATCTCCCTGGAGTCGCTGCAGGGGACACTGGGTGATGTCTGGGGACATCTGTCATTGTCACAACTGGAGGTGCTCTTGTCATCAAGTGAGTGGGGCCAGGGATGCTGCTCAGCACCCCACAGTCTCTGGGACAGGTCCCACAGAGAGTGACCTGGCCCCGATGTCAGTGGTGCCAAGGGGCAGAGATCTGCTTTGAATGAACAGGGTATGATAGGAGCGTCCTCAAATTCTGCGTTAAAGAAGCTTTTGCAGATAAGAAGGCGGTATGGGGGTTGGGTGGGGTGGGGGAGCCCATGCTTCCTGATTGCCAGCTCTGCGCCAGGCAGGCAGTTCATGCCCACTGTCCATGTGGGTCTCTGACATCAGCTTGGGAAGTCAGCACCCATTGCCCACTTAGAGCTGAGGATGCGATGGCCAGTAAGGGCAGGATGGGCCCACAGTGACGCCAAAGCTGACCCAACCTGGCTGGTCCCAGCGCCTGTTCTCCAAGCCTACTTCCTCCCTGCTGGGTACCACCCAGGGGCCCCTGGGCATCGCCACACCTCACCTGTCCCTCCCCCTTCCTCCCCAGTACCCTTCCTGCCCCTTCCTCTTCTCTTGTGCAGTCCTTGCTTCATTAGCTGCCTCAGAGGAGACATTCTTTGGGGCACTGGTCTGCCTGTCCTCCAGGGACAGCCGTTGGCCGTAAGTCACCTAAACGTGTGTCTCTTCTACAGCAATTCATGGAGATTGAGCCTGAGATGCTGGCCATGGAGACCATTGTTCCCGTGTACTTTGCTGTGGAAGACGAGGCCCTGCTCTCCATCTACGAGCAGACTCAGGCTGCCTCCGCCTCCCAGGGCTCTGCCTCTGCTGCCGAAGGTGGGCCAGGGGCTGCAGGAGCGGAGTGGGTTCGTGGGGAGCCCTCCCTGTTGAGGGCCAGGTCTACTGTCGATCTTGCCTGTGGAATGCATCAGGGTCTGTCAGCAGCATTCTCGGGGGAGGAGAAAACCCATGTCCTCCTTCCCGGGACTGGGGATGCTGGGGGAACCAGGAGCAGGGGTGGGTTGCTGTGGGGAGTGGGGCAGCACAGTTACTCAAACAAGTGCAGCTGGAAGAAGCCACCCACTGCTCTGTTTCCACCTGTTGAAGTGGCAGGTATCACAGAAACAAGTACTCAGAATTGACAGGAGTGGAAAGCGGGCGGGCTGGTCCACGTTGGGAGACCCAGCCAGTTCCGTGGGGAAGTAGTCTGGCGCTGTGTGTTTAAGCTTTGGGCAAAGGTTTGGTCCTCCTGAGCAGATGGTTAGCTGCATGGGATGCTAGATTGGGGGTTGGCAAACTATAGCCCTCAGCTTCCTGTCTGTGTAAATAAAGTTTTATTGTCCCTTGGCTATGTCCATTTGTTCATGTATTGTTCATGGTGGTTTTCACGCCACAGCAGCCCAGTTGAGTGGCTGTGGCAGAGCAGAGCTGAAGATTCTGCCTCTCTGGCCCTTTATAGAAAAAGTTTGTCAACCCCTGGTCTAGATCAGAGTCTTGACAACAGTCATCTGCGTTGTGGTGGAAGAAGAGAGAATTTTTGGAAAGACCTACATTTCCAGTTAGAACAGAACCGAGAAGGAATCGTCTGCTTAGTAGAATATTACGTAGTCATTAAAATGACATCAGGTAGAATTTTAGCAGCATGGAAAGATGCTTATTTTACGTTGGTAAGTGGGAAAAACTGAAGATAAAATCATAAATGTTGATCACAACCGTCTGTCTTAGAAATGCATTAAGACTTAGAAGTTGAAAGCCTATCACAGCGCCTGAGGGCACCTTTCTCCCGGGTTCTCCAGGGGTAATACCGTACGTACCCATACCGTTGTGTTTGTAAGTACGTGAGTAACAGCAGGCTCGAGATGGGAACGTAAGGCTGTTTGCAGTCCCTGGCCCGAAATGCAGAAGCAGGTGTTTCTAGTCAGGAGTGAGCGGGTCACAACCCTTTGGGAGCTCAGGCTGTATGGGCCTTTGGCACAGGGCTGGGGGGTTGTACGCTGCCTGGGGGGAGTCTCCTGTGTCCCCGTTACCTCTGGCTACTGCGTGGAGGCTGGGTCAGGGGGTGCATGTGCCTCTAAATTTGGAATAGAGGCCTCAGGGTCCTGCAGAGTGAGGGCTTCCCCGTCTGCCTGGGCTCAGGCTGGACGCCCAGGCTCTTTCCTGTGTTTGTTCATCGCTTTGTGTTCTAGTTTGTGAGGTCCGTTCTGCGTACAGCTTTGCATGGGCCAAACACCTAGGGTCCAGGGTGTTGGGGAACCCTTGGGCTGACCCCTCACTGCTCTTGTCCCCAGTGCTGCTCCACACCGCCACTGCCAACGGCTTCCAGATGGTCACCAGCGGGGTGCAGAGCAAGGCCGTGAGTGACTGGCTCATCACCAGTGTGGAGGTCAGTGCCTGCTGTGTTGCTGTGGTGAGACCCTGGGATGGGGCCGCGCTGAGACCGCTGTCCCATCCTCAGAGTCTGCCCTGGTGCCCAGTGCCCAGTAGCCACCAGTGAGCACTTGGAGCTGAGCGTGCCGGTCTCCTCAGCCCTCTGCTTGGGCCGGACTGCCTTCAGCGTTAAGGGGGCTTCTATGGGCCCAGATCTCCAGGGGTTTACACCAGATGATGCGAGGCTGCTCGGCACTGCCCCCCATGTCAGTGTGCAGACTCCGGTAAAAGTGGGGGTGCAGCCACATTGTCAGCCATCCCTCTCCCTTCGGAACTAAGTGAGTCTCCCTCAGGGTTGCTTAGCACACACAGTCAGTCGAGAATCCCATGCCTTTCCATGAGTAATTTTTGAGCCCCTGCTATATGCAGGAGGCAGTGGTGAGCAAGGTGCCATCCCTCCCTAGAATTTCTCCCACATTTTCTGAGAGGCGCTTAGGGACGTGTAGGCTGAGAGTCCTGAAGCCGAGTGAAGTGGCTGTGAGGATAGGGCTGGGGTCCTGGGTAGAGCGGGCTGCCCTGTAGAAACCAGGTAGGAGAAGGTAAGGAAGCCGCTGGAGAGGCCGATTCAGGGTGAGGGGAAGCTACTATAGCCTCTGAGCAATTGACGCAACAATCAGATGGATACAGTTTTTGGAACTATGTGAGATGCTGGTGATTTGCACAGGCGGAAGGAACCTGCGCAGGCGGAGGGAATGTGCGCCAGCCAGAGGCCTTGTCAGACCCCAGAGGCCAAGTTCAGCCACAGTTGGTCTGGTTCCCCCGGGGTCACAGGGTGAGCCATTGAGGGTCTGGTGGGCCCCTCTCACCATGTGGGGCTCTCTTCCAAGCTGCCAGCCTGGCTGCTGTGGCCTTTGGTTCTGTAAGTGTCCATGCTGCCACGTGTCCTCTGCCGTCGCTGTTACTCACCTGGGAAGCAGAGTCAGGGAGGACGTTGGGGTGCTTGGGCTCCCCCCATTGTCCCCAGCTCATGCTGGGACCCTGAATCCCTGGGGCTCAGGGGCTCCATTCACAACTGCACTGTTTTTCCTCATCAGCAGAGCTCTGCCCCCCAAAACGGGCATGTAGCTCAGCCTTTGAAGGGTGGCCTTGGTTTTCAGGGGGAGAACCACGGTGCAAGAGGAGTGAACAGATTCTTGTCACTAGAGCCATGGTCAGCAAACTGCAGCCCTCGGCCAAGTTTGGCCCCCAGACTGTTTCTATAAATAAAGTTTTATTGGCACCCAGCCGTGTCCATTCGTTCACATATCACCCACGACTGACTAGTCATGACATCCCATAGAGCCAGCAAAGCTAAAAATACTGCCTCCACCCCACTCCCACTGGGTGGGGGAGCCCAGACTGTTCTGTTGATCAGGACCTCTGCTGGCCGGTGCTTCACAGACGGTCTTTCCACAGGGGCGGCTGACGGGCCTGGGCGGAGAGGACCTGCCTACCATCGTCATTGTGGCGCACTATGATGCCTTTGGCGTGGCCCCTGTATGTATATGGGCCTCGGAGGAGGGGAGGGGGGCGCCTGTACTCCCACACTGCTCTAGCCCGGCTCGGGGGCAGAGGCAGCTGTCTGTGGGCAGCAGCAGCAGTCAGAGCAGCAGCACCTACTTGGAGGCCCTTCAGGCATTACATCAGCTCCCTGTGAGGACCCTGCAGAGTGGGTGGCATCTTGGAGCTGAGACAGAGGCTAAGCTGGGGTGGGTCTCGTGGTCAGGGTCCCACTGCAGGTAGGTGGCCAGACTAGGAATAGATCCCAGGGTGTCTGTGTGGCTCTTCAAGGTAATTTGCTGGGAGGACCCCGGACTCAGCAGATGCTCTACCTTGTGGCCATGCTTTGTGCATGGAGCAGGTCGAGGTGGGGAGCAGGTATAAGCTTCCAGCGTCCTCTCTAGGTGGAGTCCACAGGGTGCACTTACTCCCACAAAATAAAATGTGACAATGCATGTGAGGTGTGGTCCCCAGGGGTCTCATGGAGACCCAGTGCCCAGGGTTTTCACTGGGGGCTAGTCATGTGGGGCCCTCTGTTTGGCACGTACCAGATCCCGGACTCCAGAAGGAGGACACACACGTGATGAACCATGTGTTTGCACAGGCAGCTTATGGTCAGGGAGCCCCCAGGGTTCAGTTTCGGATGCCACTCTGACAGGAGTCAGAGGCACACTTGGCCCCACCCCCAGGCCTCCGAGCGGAGCCGAGCCGAGCCCTGCTCTCAGGTTCCCCAGCGCAGTGAGGTCGGGGTGCACGCCAAGTGTGACTCTGCTTCTTTCGTCAAGAAAATCTTGCTTTGAAAGAACAATCAGTGAACCGAACAGGGTGCTGATGGTGGGTGGACCTGCAGCCTGGTGCGAACTCCTGACTGTGCCATGGACCAGTGACAGCTGTTCCAGAGGCCACACCACCTAGAAGGCCAAGGCCAACCTTGAGAACACCCAGACTAGCAGGACCCAGAGTTAGACCCTGAATAGTCAGCTGAGAACGCTTCTCAACTTGTTCGTTATTCCTATTTAGACAGTTTTGTCCTAATTTTTCACTGTGAAATTTAAAAAGTTTTTTTCAAACATAGTTTCCATAATGTAAAATTCACCCTTTTAAAGCATACAATTCAGTGGTTTTTAATATAGTCATAGGATTGCATAACCATCACCAATATCTAATTCCAGAACGTTCCATCATCCCAAAAAAGAAGCTGCATCCCCATTAGCAGTCTGGGCATCTAACATAAATGGAATCACACAGCATGTGGCCTTTGGTGTCTGGCTCCTCTCGATGAACATCATGAATTGAATTACACTGAAACAACATATATCGGTTTATGGACCGTGACCTTGGGAGATTCCCAAGCCATTATGACATCCCAAGATTTTTTTCCCCCAAGAACCAGAAGTGGCCTCTTTGGAGTACTGCTTTCGATCACAGAACGCAGCTGATTGGGGTGGAGGGAGGCTCTCAAGGCCCAGAAGGCTGGTGGCCTGGTTGGAGGGGGCCGGTGCCACTGACTGCTCCCACAGTGACGAGTGCAGGGCCCTGGGTGCACGTGCTGAGGCTGACAGGCTGCGCTGGTGGCACAGCCACCTGCCAGGCACAGACAGGTGCTGTGTGCAAGGGACTCAGAAGGGCCTCGGGTGTCCAGGGCTCCTGTCTGTGGACACCAGGGGGCTGGCAGTCTGGGGTTCTGAGCAGAGGAGGGCAGCTTTCCCAGCTGTGCTTTGAATGTGGACTAGGGACAAGATCAGGGACAGGCAGAGTGGGCCGCAGGTGCTGTGGGAGGGGGGGTGACTGCCAGCCTTGTCTTGCCCGCCCACAGTGGCTGTCTCACGGCGCGGACTCCAACGGGAGTGGCATCTCCGTGCTGCTGGAGCTCGCCCGCCTATTCTCCAGGCTGTACACCTACAAGCGCACCCATGCGGCGTAAGTGATGGCCACGAGGGAGGACCAAGGGCCAGCCAGGCCCCATGCTGCTGGGGCCGCAGCGGTTACATTTAAGCCCCAGGGCCCACGTGCAGTTCCAGCCCCAGGAACACGGTGTGTGTGTGCCAAGGACCGCCACAGCCAGGCCTCCCCCAGTCACTCCTTGGGGTCCTGCTCAGGAGGCCCAGCTGCTGCTAGTCCTGGCAAGGGTCATGGATGCTTTCAGCTACAAGTAATAGAAGCACTCAAAAAAACCAGTCATTTAAACTGGGTTCCGTATCTCAGCACCGTGGACACTGGGCCAGGTGGTTTTGTTTGCTCGCCCACACCGCACTGCCCTAGGGCAGGAAGGGGCTTAGTGAGTTTCTCAGTCCCCTGGAGCCGTTGTCACCAAACACTGCACGCAGGGTCAGGGTATCGGACATTTCCGTTCCCAGTTCTGGAGACCAGAAGGCTGAGACCAGGGTGCTGCAGGGTCGTGCTCCCCACTAAGTCTCCAGGGCAGGGACCTTCCTGCCTTCCCCAGCTTCTAGGAGCTCCCTGCAGTGTTCAAAATTCCTTGGATGTGGCCGCGTGACTCCAGTCTCTGCCTCCATGCTCACACAGTCCTCTCTTTCTCTGTCTTTTCTCTCCCGTAAGGACAGCTGTGGCCCTGGTGGGGTGGGTGAGGTGGAGGAAGGGGGGCCCGGAGGTGTGGTCCCTGTGACGGCCCTGGGCTCAGTCGGCCCGCTTCAGGTAACGGCAGTGCCGAATCCCTCCCGCTGCTCATCTCCTGGGTCTGTTTCCTGGTTGGTTGAAACCAGCTTGTCTCTGGTCTTGAGAGCTCCAAGAAGCCCCTGGAGCAGTGACTCTCACCCCTAGGGGACACTGGTCCATGTCCAGGACATTGGTGGTTGTCTGAACTGGGGGCACTCCTGGTGTCAAGTGGGTGGGGGTCAGCAGCGCTGCTCAACACGCTGAGGACTGCCCCCCAGAGAAGACCTGGCCCTGATATCAGTGGTGGACAATAGGGAAGCCCTGCCCTAAGGGCTGGTTAGGGTTTTGTGCTCTGGGGAGACCACCTCCTCCTTGTTGAAGACCTGAATAGACATCTGCCAGAACTGACACCTACGCTGTCCCCACCAGGTATAATCTCCTGTTCTTCGCCTCCGGAGGGGGCAAATTTAATTATCAGGGGACAAAGCGCTGGTTAGAAGACAACCTGGACCACACAGGTTAGTGGCCCCCAGCTGGTACAGGACATGGAGTCAGGGGCCCTGGTACCCCCTCCCCCGCCCCCACCTTGAGTCAGCTCCTGCTGCTCCCACAGATTCCAGCCTGCTGCAGGACAATGTGGCTTTCGTCCTCTGCCTGGATACCCTGGGCCGGGGGAACAGCCTCCACCTGCATGTGTCCAAGCCGCCCAGGGAGGGGACACTGCAGCATGCCTTCCTGCGGGAACTGGAGATGGTAGGTGCCCTGGGAGCAAGGGAACCTTCCAGGCAGCAGCTTGACCCAGTGCCAGGCATGTACCCATTTCACAGAAAGGCCCCCTGAGGTTCTGAGAAGGGCAGCAGTGTGTCATGGGACTCCGGCCAGGCTGGGTTATCTGCCCTACTGTTCCTCATTAGCTAGTGTTCACCATTGGCCAGGTATCAGACCAGGTGTTTTGTAGACCCTGGGGCCTCGCATAAGCTTCAGTTGGATTCCCGGGGGGATAAGTGGGTTCCTCCCTATTTCTAAATGTGGGAGGTTTGGGGAGGGCCATGGGACGCTCCTGGCTCTCAGGGCCCTGTGTGAACATTTGTGGAATGAGCTCAGTGCAAGGGGTTCCTCTGTAGACTTGGTGGGATGTGGCTGGGACCCAGGGCAGTGGGTGGACTCCCAACTGTGCTACCCACACAGGTGGCCACTCACCAGTTCCCAGAGGTGCACTTCTCAATGGTGCACAAGAAGATCAACCTGGCAGAGGACATCCTGGCCTGGGAGCACGAGCGCTTTGCCATCCGCCGGCTGCCTGCCTTCACCCTGTCACACCTGGAGAGCCACCGTGACGGCCAGCGTAGCAGCATCATGGACGTGCGGTGAGTGGGGCTGTGAGGCCTCCCCCTTTCTTGCATAGCTGTCTCCCTGCCATCTGGGTCCTAGGAACAAAGCTGTTTCTTTCAGAGTTTGGGGGCTGGCGGTAGGTAGATGTGGGTGTCTGCAGGGAACCCGCCACTGTGTAGGTGGTGGGGGAGGGGCTGGCACTGGCCTGACAGCTCAAGAAACAGGAGGGCAGTCCACCCATGCTAACTCAGCAAGCGGCTGCTGGGGACAGGGAGGACACAGTGAATGGCCTGCCCCCACCCCCGGCCCCTGTGCATGCCTTTCAGACCCTAAGCGCCTCAGTTCACCCTGAGGCTGCTGTGCCCAGGCCTTTGCACAGCAGTGCTGCGTCCGTGGGCCATCATGCCTCCTTGGGAGCCCTCCGAGCCAGCCCCTTCTCACTTCACCCTCTGTGATGATGGGTGTCTCTGGCTGCTGTCATTTTAGGACTTCACATCCCCTTGGTTTCCCCTGCTGGCATGGCAGCCCTCGGTGGGGCCAGGGTTTCATGGTGGCATTGGCTGCCAAACTCAATCCTAGGAGTGTCTGCCTCTGCCCTCATTGGCCACCCGTAGGCAATGGCCTTG
Source organism: Anoura caudifer (assembly GCA_004027475.1). NCBI lineage: Eukaryota > Metazoa > Chordata > Mammalia > Chiroptera > Phyllostomidae > Anoura > Anoura caudifer. The sequence continues at coordinate 97,580 of PVKU01005752.1, forward strand.
CTACGGGACACGCGTCATTGAGGGGGCGGGAAATGAAAAGGTAGTCCTGGAGGGGCCCAGGAAGCCTGGTGATAGGGGCCCAGAGAGAGAACAGGCACAGCGGGAACATTGGCTGGTCCTGGAGCTGGAGGGCTTCTTGGAGGAGGTGGTACTGAAACCAAGCGACATGAGTCAGGAGAAGGGTGTTCCAGGGCAGAGGGTGCTGAGAGCAAAGGAGAAGGAGAAACAAACCAAGGAGTGAGCCAGGCCACCCCTCTCCTTACCCCTCCCAGGGGTATCCCAGTGTCTCACACCTTGGATCAGTGACATTTTGCCTCCAAAGTGCCTCTTTTTGGGTCTGTGTTGTCGGAAATCCTTGGTGTCTCTTGGCTTGTGGCCACATCACCCAAATCTCTGCCTCTGTTGTTACAAATTTCCCTCTTATAAGGACACCAGCCGTTGGGTGTAGGGCCACCCACTTTAGTGTGACCTCATTCTCATTAACCACATCTGCAAAGATCCTACCTCCACATCAGGTCACATTCCCAGGTTCAGGTGGGTGTGAATTTGGGGGAATATTTTACCTACTACTGGTTGTTACATTGACTTTGCCTTCAACAAACCATGAAGGCAGGTGTCCTGACCACCCCCATCCCAAACAGGCTTCAAGGGGTCCAGTCATTTCAGGCAGACACAAGGAGCCAGGCCTGCTTCTCTGCACCTGCAAATAATCCCTGAAGGGTGCTGGACAGCCTTTTGAGGAAGGCAGGGCACCCTATTTTAAAATGGAATCTGGCCCTGGCTGGGGGGCTTAGTTGATTGGAACATCGTCCTGCACACTAAAAGGTTGCAGGTTTGATCCCCAGGCAAGGCACAAACCTAGGTTAGGGGTTCAATCCCCAGTCAGGGTGCGTACAGGAGGCAACTGATTGATGTTTTTCTCTTTCCCAACCCCCCCCTTCCCTTTCTCTAAAATGAATAAACATATCCTCAGGTGAGGATTTAAAAAAAAAAAGCAGAATCTGAGGTATGAAGAGGTAGGTGCCCACCCTGCCTGAGGAGGCCATGACTTTTCTTACTTTGATTGTCATTAGATGTGTGATTGTTTCTGCTTTTTGGTGATTATCAATGATGCTGATTCCAAATATTTATAGATTTGTTTTACATCTGCCCTTGAAGGTCCCGGGTTGACTCTAAAACCCTGACCCGCAACACGAGGCTCATTGCGGAGGCCCTGACTCGAGTCATCTACAACCTGACCGAGAAGGTGAGACCCTGCTGTGGCCGCAGGCCCTCCACCCAGGGCCCCAGGTGGGTCTGGACTGAGGGCCTGTCCCTTCCTCTCTTTGCAGGGGACCCCCCCGGACATGCCTGTCTTCACAGAGCAGATGGTAACCACCGGGCTGGGTGGGCAGGGACCCTGGTGCAGTGCTGAGCGGGGGTCCTGTGACCAAGGCCATGTGCTTCGTAGCAGATTCAGCAGGAACAGCTGGACTCCGTGATGGACTGGCTCACCAACCAGCCCCGGGCCGCCCAGCTGGTGGACAAGGACGGCACATTCCTCAGCACACTGGAGCACTACCTGAGCCACTATCTGAAGGAGGTGAAGCAGCACCACATCAAGGCTGACAAACGGTGAGGCGCAGGCGGCCCCGCCCCGGCCTGGCTCGTGAAGGGTGTAGCTCCCAGCGAGCGTGCTCCTTTAGAGTCTTCTGCACCTCCCCCTGTGGCAGATCAAGCAAGCAAATGAAGGGATAGACAAAAACTGCAGGGTGCCAGTTAAACTTGACCTCTAGACAAACAACAGATTGTTTTTAGTGTATGTCCCACACAGCATACTAAAGGCCAATTCTTTGTTTATCTCAGCCCACAGAGAACTGACGTCCTGTGTTTTATCTCGCAGCCGTGTACTCCCCCCCGCGTGGCTGAAAGGACCAGAGGTCTTGTTGCACTCTGCATTAGGTGGCGTGTGCCCGGGTCCCTGTGTGCCCTTAGGGTGCTCCTCCCCACTGCGAGCCCCTGGGTTGTCTTTTTTCTGTTCAAGGCTCCTGAGCTCCCCAGTTGCACTGGGCAGGCCCCTCAGGGCCTGTGGTAGAAGGGGCACGCAGGGGTGTCCACAGGCAGGAGATGTCCCCCAGAGTGTTCGTTGCCCTTGCTGGCCTCCACCTTCCTCCCAGCTCATGGTACTCTCAGGAGACAGAGCAATTAGATGAGACTGAGGCTAAAGTGGGTCCACAGCCATGGAGTCAGGGTCTCTGATTCCCAGGCCACGGTCACCTGCCCTGTAAAGAAAGGCTTTCTAGACCAGCACAGCGTCTGTAGCCACCGTATTTCATTGTTAAAGAGTACACTTTAACACCCAGAAAAGCAATAGGGAAGACAGGATTTCGGAACAGAAGGTAACTCTGCCCCAGGAGGGACAGCGGCAACCTCAGGGAGGCACATGCATGGGGTGCTCCCTGCCACGTTGCGGGCGAATGGGACCTCTGGGTGGTCTGGTGTCTGGTGGGGGTGGAGGGGGCGCTGCAGGACCTGGTCCAGCTGTCAGGGCGAGTCCACTGAGAATGCACTCTCTCCCAGGGACCCTGAGTTTGTCTTCTATGACCAGCTGAAGCAGGTGATGAATGCCTACAGGTGAGCTGCTCTGGACTGGGAGTCTGTGTCCCCTGGGTTACCATCCTGGGGACTGTGGTCCCCTGGACAGCCAGGGAACAGCAAGTCCCACACTGTCCCGTGACCCCTGACTCCCCTCTCTCCAGGGTCAAACCAGCCATTTTTGACCTCCTCCTGGCAGTCTGCATTGGCGCCTACCTCGGCATGGCCTACACTGCAGTCCAGGTGAGCACATGGGACCTGGATGGGAGGGTTGGACTGGCCAAGTGAGTCCTGGCCCCATCCTGCCTGGAAGCAGGTGACTGCACAGGTCCCTGGGACTTCCCTGGTGGGGTTTGTCCCCAGCCTCACTCATGACCACTTGCACCCTCCTGCTGCCCCCAGCACTTCGATCTGCTGTACAAAACAGTTCAGAGACTGCTCCTGAAGGCCAAGACACAGTGACAAGCAGCGCGGGCCCCTAGCCTGCAACCCTCACCACCCTCAGTCTGCAGGGGCTTGCCAAGACCCCGAATTACAGAGCTTTTCTGTGTTGCTCTTGAAGATTTGGGGGATTCTTTCTCATTTTTGTCCTTGGAACTCCTTGGAGGAGCATTCATTGGAGCTCTGGGGCCAAGCCATGGACTTGGGAACAAGTCATAGCTGAGCCTCTGGCCCGGGAGGTGGCCCCGCAGCCCACAGGGCGCTAAGCTATGCTACAGAAGGAAAGTTACCTGGCACAGCCTTGGGGCCGCTCCTGCTTGGGATGCTGACCATAGCCAGCACTGGCCCTGCGTCTGTCCTCCACACTGTCTCCGTCCCCCCTGGTGACCTGGACACTTTCCTCATGCCTGTCTGAAGAGGTCAGCACCAGCTTCTGGGTCCCCAGGTTGTGGCTCCTCCCTTGGAATGTTGTGGCTCCTCCCTAGGCCAGGGCTGAGGGACATGCCTCCCCCGAACCACACTGGTGCCCTGAAGACCCAGCAACATGGCGCTGTCCCCACTCTGCCGCCAGCCTGTCCGGCCCTGCATCGATCCCCCTCACTGGAGCTTCTAGCCTCTGCTCCCTCTCACTGTCCCCTGGGGAGAGCAGCATCTCCCTGGGCTGGCTTCTCTGTCGGATCCCAGGCTCCCAAGCCCTGGCTCTCAAGGGGGACCCAGGTGCTTTGGGAGGCCCGAGGGTCAGAGGAGGCCCTAGAGGAGGCCTTGGAGGAGAGGCCCCAGGCTGGAGACCCACTGGTCTCTCTGCTAACTCACTTCTTAGCAGCCCGCCCCCCACGCCCCCACCCCACCTGTTTTCTCATCTGTGAAAAGGAAGGTGTGTCCTGGGGAAGCAACACCCATGTGGGGGTGGGACACAGGACAGTGCTTGCTGGAGAGGCTGCGATGCGGATGCCACTGTGGGACCCAGAGGGGAAGGTGTGGGCCTCACGGGAGCTGTGCCCGAGCCCTCACCCCACAAACCAGGTGCCTCATGGGGCAGGAGCTGCTCTCGTGGTGGGGAGGAGGCCTCAGCACCAGGTGGACCTCAGGGAGGTGCAGGTGTACCAATTCATGAGCAATATAATCAATTAAGTGTTAAGTGCTAAGGGGAGGATCAGGACTGGGGAGGAGGGGCTCCAGGGAGGTCTGAAGTGGCCTAAAGGGGCTGGAGGACTGGCCCTCCCACCCCTCACCTGGCCTGCTGCTGCCCCTTCCCCACAGCCCGCCAGCAGGAGGGCCTGGGCTCCTCTGGGGACTCTTGTTTCTGCCTCTGACTCCAACCCCACCTTGGCCAGCCAGCCCTCCCCTCCCTGAGCATGAGCACGTCTGGCTGGCTGTCCAGCCTTCCAGGCTCTGGGTGTTGGCTAAGCCAGGCCTATGGAAAGGCCAGTGTGGGGGCCACAGGTTCTGCCTCATCCAACGTCCACCTCATCTGGTGGACCAACTTCCCCAGAGACTGGTCACCAAATGCCCAGCCACCTCTGGGGGCTCATCCCCTTGTGACAGCGATGGGTGCACCATCTGGGGTTGCCCAACGAGTGTCCTCCTGCAGGGCGTCTGACTGTTCGGAGCTCAGGCTGGTTGTGGGTTACAGTCGGACGGTCAGAAAATAAAGCCATATCGAACAATCATCCTTGAGTGTCCTTTCTGGGGGTGTGGTTGGGGCTGATTCCTGGGGGCTGTGAGAGGGTCTGTCCCTTGGCTTGTGGACACATGGCTTTGTCTGCCTCCATCTTTGTGTCCTCTTCTGTGTGCTGTGTTTGTGTCTAATGAGGGCACTGGTCATTGGAGGCAGGGCCCACCCTGCTCCGTGCAAACTCACCTCAACTAACATATGAAGACCCACTTTCTAAATAGGGTTTCATTCTGAGGTTCTCAGGGGACATGAATTTGAGGGGGTACCATTCAACCCAATACAGGGGTTGGGGGGGCTCCAGGCTGTGTAGAGGCCCCTCCCATGAGCCAGGCCCACCTCCTAGCTCCACACCAGGTTCTGGGGACAACCTGGCTTGGGCACAGCCTCTGGCATACTCTGGGTTTGTGGGGTGCTGTCACTGTGGGTATGGGGAGAGGGTCAGAGCTGTTTTTCCCCTGCCTTCCCCCCACTAAGGCTGCTAAGTAGCTTTGGCCTCAGCATGGTCGTGGGTGAAACTTGCCACATTTCAGAAGAAAGGCTAGCCCATCACCTCACATTAACAGGGACTCGTGTTTCCTTTACTCTTTTTACACAAAACATCCCACTGAGTATAACCAGGAAACACACCGCTAGCCCAGCTGGCAAAGGTGGCTGCCATCAACATGGCTGTGTGCTTTCATCCTGCCCCTCGTGTGCGTGGGTGGGTGGGTGGGTGAGTGTGCACAGTGTCATTTTCATGTTTGTCCCTCTGCTGGGTGTTCAGAACGAGAGACCCTGTCCCAGCCACCTGGGGGCCTGCAGTCCCCTGGGGAAGACAGGTAACAAAAATGGGTGGGGCAGTGATGGCTCCCTGAGGCTGGGGCTTTTAAGCGAAGTCAGCGATAGGAAGGGTTAAACTGGTTGGAAACCCAGACTGGTGGTCCAGGCAGAGGGCACAGCTGGGTGCAGGCCTTGGGGCGGGTGGTGGCTGGTGTGCTGGAGGAATGGTGGGCAGGCCTGTGTGGCTGGAGAGGAGCGGAGCAGAGGTGTCAGGCCCTCAAAAGGGTCTTAGTGGGGTGTTCTCATTTTACTCTTCAGTATGATGGGGCCCCGTGGGGAGGGGTGGCCAAGGAGAAGAGGGTGGGGCCTGACTTGCACTTGGGAGGGTCACTTGTTCCTCCCGGACGACTGAAGATGAACTGAGGCCAGGTCGCCCCTGCCAGGCACGTCACACCTGGGCTCCCTCAGCGCCGTGAGCATCACCCTTGGTCCCTGTCACTTCCTGGGTGGCAGCAAGCAGTTTGGGCAAAGGCGTCCTCCACCAGGACCCCAAAGGGGTCCCAACCAGCAACTTTGACCTCTTCCCTGGGGGGGGGGTCTTTGTTTTAAGGCAGTAAAACACAAGTCAGTGATGCCCCTTGTTACCATTTCAATCTCTCCCACTTTTACCCAAAGGCATGATTCACTGCCCACATCCTTTTTGTTCTTTAAAACATTTTTTATATACATACTTACAAACACATGAACAATATTCAACATTTTTCTGTACAGCTTAAACATTTTGTATAGACAAGAGCATACTGGCCTTATCTTGCGTTGTCTTTTTTTAAACCTCTGAAACAGCTTTGTTGATCTCTAATCAGATACAATCAAAATGATGCGCAGAGAGTCCTTGCTCTAAAATTTCCTCGTTCTTTTGTCGTTTCTCCTTTACCCCGTCCCAGCAACCACTGATCTGTGGTCACTGCACGTTGGCCGGCATTTCTTAGATTTTTACGTGGATGGGGTCATGCCGTAGGCGGCCCTCTTGTCCGGCTTCCTTCACTCAGCGTAGTTATTCTGAGGCTCATGCTGTGGCGTGTCCCCACAGTTCATTCCTTTTTATTCCGAGTAGCGTCCCGCTGGGAGGGTGGACATACAGCAGGCACCCGAGTGATGTCACTTCATTCAGTGTCGTTTCCTTGTAACGTCGGGATGTGGCCTGTGGTAACTGATTTTGTCATGTGTCGCTTCGCTTGCAGTTACAGAGCTTTTTGATGGCGTTAAGTGAGGACTCACTGTACTACAACTTGTCGTCAGGTCACCTGTTGGGAGACATTTAGGTTGTTTCCCAATTTTGGCTGTGACCCATCAGCTGCTGTAAACATCTGTACACTATGAAATGTGTGGACTTGTGCTTTCATTTCTCTTTGGTAAATGCCTGGGAGCGGCATGGCTGGGTCTCATCGTAGGCATCTGAATTTTTTCGAAGATGATGTTACCATTTTATGTTCTCGCCACCAGTTCCTCCTCGTCCTTGCCGGTGTCCGGTGTGGTTGGTCCTGTGCTTAGTGCTGTCTCGCTGCAGCTTTAGCCTGTGTCTTCCTGTTGACTGTGTGTGTTTTGGTATCTGTCTCCCACATCTTTGGTGTGTCTTCCTTTGGTGACACGCCTGTGAAAGCTTTTGCCCATTTTTTTTACGGGTTTTCCTTTATTGACTTTTGTGAATTCTTTTTTTTATTATATTTTATTGATTATGCTATTACACTTGTCCCATTTCTCCTCCATCATTCCCCTCCACCTTGTACACCCCCTCCCACCCACATTCCCCCCTTTAGTTCATGTCCATGTGTCATAAGTTCTTTAGCTTCTACATTTCCCACACTATTCTTGCCCTCCCCCTGTCTATTTTCTACCCACCATCTGTGCTACTTGTTCTCTGTACCTTGTCCCCCTCTCTCCTCCTCCCACTCCCCTGTTGCAAACCCTCCATGTGATCTCCATTTCTGTGTTCCTGCTCCTGGTCTAGTTGTTGGCTTAGTCCACTTTTGTTTTAGGTGAGGTAGTTAATATTTGTGAGTTTGCTGTCTTTTTACTGTCCTATTTTTTTATCTTCTTTTTCTTAGATAAGTCCCTTTAGCATTTCATATAATAAGGGCTTGGTGGTGATGAACTCTTTTAACTTGACCTTATCTGAGAAGCACTTTGTCTTCCCTTCCATTCTAAATGACAGCTTCGCTGGATAGAGCAATCTTGGATGTAGGGCCTTGATTTTCGTGACTTGGAATACTTCTTTCCAGGCCCTTCTTGCCTGTAAGATCTCTTTTGAGAAATCAGCTGACAGTCTGATGAGAACTCTTTTGTAGGTGGCTGTGCCCTTATCCCTTGCTGCTTCTAGAATTCTTTCCTTCATTTTAATCTTGGGTAATGTAATGATGATGTGCCTTGGTGTGTTCCTCCTTGGGTCCACATTCTTTGGGACTCTGAGCTTCCTGGACTTCCTGGAAATCTATTTCCTTTGTCAGATTGGAGAAGTTCTCCTTTATTATTTGCTCAAATAAGTTTTCCAATAAGTTTGTTGCTCTTCCTCTTCCCCTTCTGGTACCCCTATAATTTGGATTTGTGACGTTTAAAGATGTCCTGGAGGTTCCTAAGCCTCTCCTCATTTTTTTAATTCTTGTTTCTTCATTCTTTTCTGTTTGGTTGTTTCTTTCTTCCTTCTGGTCCACTCCATTGATTTGAGTCCCAGTTTTCCTCCCATCACTATTGGTTCCCTGTGTGTTTTTCTTCATTTCACATATTGTAGCCTTCATTTGTTCATCTAATTTGTGAGCAAAATCAACCAATTCTGTGAGCATCCTGATCACCAGTGCTTTGAACTGTGCATCTGATAGGTTTGCTATCTCTTGGTCGCTTAGATGAATTAGCTCTGGAGCTTTGATCTGTTCTCCTGTTTGAGCCATTTTTGGTTTAGGGTTTTTTTTTGTTTGTTTGTTTGTTTTATCTAGTTGTGGCTGTTACGTAATGAGGGACAGAGCCTTAGGTGTTCACAAGGGCAGGGCAGCCCAGTCGCTGGGTTGTGATGCTGGATGTGGGGGCAGGGTCCGAGAGGGAACAATGGTGCTTGCTCCACTCTCTCTAGGATTCCAGTCCCTTCCGCCACTTTCCCCAAGCAAATTGGGCCCTGCTGATGCTGAACTCCACGTGGGTGGGCCTGCGTACCCTCCAGGTCCCCGGGGGTCTCCCCAATGAACACTCCTGTGAGGCTGGGACTCCCTCCCAGCACCTCAACCCCCACAAGTGTTTTCAATCGGTGCCTCCAGGCTTCACTTCCCGGCGCTGGGGCCCTGTGTCACCGTGCAGTCTGTCTTGCTGCCCGTTTTTGCCTGGTTTATCTGCGTGTGAATGTGTGACCGCGGTCAGCCGCTTTGTGCGCCGCACTTGGTCTGCTCGTTGCCTCCTCGAGTTCGGCAACCGCCCTTGTACGCCTGAGTGTCAACTGCTGCCTGCGCACCCGGCACCACCAGCCACTGCCTTCTCCTGCTGTGACCCCTCTTACCCGTCTGGGTGAATCGTTGTTGGATTTCCATACAATTCAATTTTCTATCTGTTCTGGTTGGCTTTTTTTTTTGGTTCTATATTTTTGTTGTCCTTAATCTTGGTTGTGAGAGGAGGCACAGTGTGTCCACCTACACCTCCAACTTGGCCGGAACGAATTCTTTATGTATGCTTAATACAACCTGTTTTTCAGCTATATACTTGTAAATATTTTCTTCCAGTCTGTGGCTTGTCTTTTCATTCACTTATGTGTCTTTCAAAGAACAAAAGTTCTTAGTTTTTATCAAGTCCAGTGCATCAGTTTGCTGTTTTACAAATTGTGCTCTGGTGTCAGTCATACCTAAGAACTGTCTCCCAAACTCAAGGTCACAAAGATTTCTTTCTGTTTTCTTCTAAAAGTGTAATAGCGTTAGGTTTTACATTTAGATTTATGATCCATTTTGTGCTTTTTTTTTTTTTTTTTTTTTTTTTTTTTTTTTTTTTTTTTTTTTTTTTTTTTTTTTTTTTTTTTTTTTTTTTTTTTTTTTTTTTTTTTTTTTTTTTTTTTTTTTTTTTTTTTTTTTTTTTTTTTTTTTTTTTTTTTAGGTATTGAGGTATTTAAACTTAGGAACTGATGTTTAAAAATTTAAGCCCTGAAAAAATTTAAGCCCTGAAATCCATACTTATTTTTACTTGGCACATTTGTTACTTAGCTACAAAATGTCTGTTTTCTTTGATGATGATGAAAATAGCATGAAAGCAAAAAGAAAAAGTGGAATTGATGCAATGAGGAAGACCAGGGGACAGAAGAGGTCAGCCCCCCACTTTAAAAATGTGTTGCAAAATATAGAACAAGTTTAGATTTTTACATATGAATCTCCCATTGTTCCAGCGCCGTTTGTTGAAAAGACTATCCTTTGCACCTGTTTTTTTTACTTATTTCTTAAACCGATCGATGGCTGCGTGTGAATCAATTTCTGGACTATGTTCTGTTCCTCTAATCTGTGTGCCTCTTCTTTCACTAACGTTGCACTGTTTTGATTGCCTTGGCTTCCTAGTAAGTCTTGAAATTAGGTAGTGTGAATTCTTCAATTTTGATCTTTTTCAAAGTTGTTTTGACTATTCCAGTTTCTTTGCACTTCCATATGATTTTGGAATCAGCCTATCAATTGGTATTTTTTTAAGCCTCCAGTTTAACTGGGATTACAATGAATCTATAGATCAGTTAGAAAAGAATTGTAGAACTGAGAAGTTACTAATTGCAATGATTAATTCTTTGCATCAATTTGACGAGGCCATAGTGCCCAGCTGTTTCGTCCAACATCAGTCTAGATGTTGCTGTGAAGGCATTTTGGGGGCATGATTAATTTTTAAAACCGTTGACTGAATAAACATCACCCTCTGGAACATGGGTGGGCCCTGTCTGATCAGTTGAAGAGAAGGTCCCACGAGGAGGCGGGAGCCCTGCTCAGGGTGCCTTTGGAGGCAGCGTTGGCTCCCGCTGGAATTTCCAGGCTTCGGGCTCCCCCTGGGGATTTCAGACTGTGCAGCCCCGCACCCTCCCTCTGTACACACATCCTCCTGGTTCTGTTTCCTGGAGATTCCAGACTAACACACCAACACTGAGACTTGTAACCCACGTTTGTGGCTGAGGAGAGAGGCCAGCATGAGGGGAGGAGATGGTACCTTTTATACCCAGTCCTCTAGACCATCATAAGTCACTTGTGCAGCATGCCAAACTTCTGCCTGGCAGCGTGGGCCCCACCACCCAGGGCCACACAGCGCATCCATTCTCTGGGTGGGCTCAGCTCTTGCTTTTATGTATTTCATTTATATACACATGCACACACACTCCTTTTCATTGCCGTATCCTATTCCATGTGCAGCGCCTTGAGCTGTTCACCCAATCCCATGCTGATGGACACACTGCTTGTGCCCACCCTTGCACCACCATAACCTTTATAGGCGCCTCTTGGCACACCAGGAGGGAGTGTGTTTAACCAGAGACCAGCAAACTGCACCCACCACCTAGTCTGGCCCTCTTTCTGTTGTAAATAAAGTCTTATGGCACAAGGCCATGCCCACTTGGTTGTGTATCTCCTGGGGCTGCTTTCACATGAGAGGGTGGAGCTGAACAGCTGCAGCAGAGACCGTGGGGCCTGCCAAATCCAAAATGCTTAGCACCCGGCTCTTTACAGGAAAATTCCAGACTCTAGTTTTCTTCTCTTTCGTAGTGGGTAAGTGTTGGCCACTACCAGGCAGCAAAACAGATCCATTTTGCAATGGACACACATTTTTGGCTTCTTTTGACATTTCAATCTCAGTTCTGAGAGTTACTAATGATCTGAATCACCACTTTGATGTACAAAAGTGTCCAGAGCAAATTGAACAGGGATGCTGGTTGGGGCATAAAAGAAATGTGATCACAAGGGGTGCACGAGCTTCTCCACCATCGGCCCAAATTGCAAGGGCGTTCTTAGCCCATGCCTGGCACCTGCCCCGGGACCAGAGACTCAGGGCCCAGGGAGGAGGAGGCAACAATGATGCTTGCAGCTGGGGTTAGGGACAGACGCCAGCCCGGGCCCGGCAGCGCGGCGGCCGGGCCGCCGGCCGACTCACCTGATGGCCTCACCTGATGGCCCTAATGGGAGAAATTGGGTATGTTGCCGGATGCTTCACAACATTCATTTTCCTTCTGTTTTCTAACTTTTTATTTTGACATAATTTCAGATTTACAGAAATCGTACAGAAAGGGTTTCTAAACCCTTCCTATAGCCTGCATATGTTGACATTTTAGCACCTTTGTTTTGTTCTTTTCTGTCTCTGCCTCCTCTCCCTCTGTCTGTCTCTCCACCCCTTCACCCCTGAATATGCCAAGGTGTATTCCTAATATCCAAGGCATTCTCCTCCAGGCTCACAGAACAATCACTCAGATCAGAAAATGACACCAGTAGAACAGTGTCAACAAACTACAGACGTTCCTCATGCACTGGCCCTTGTCCCCAACAGTGTCCTTTACAGTAAAGAAGATTCCAGATCATGCACTGCATCCTGGGGTCCTGTCTTTCTAGCCATCTTTGCCCAGGAATGGTTCCCCATCTTTACGTCTCATGACCTTGACATCTGGTAGGAGTCCTGGCCAATCTGTTGCAGGATGCCCCTTACTTTGGGTTTCCTGATGTTTCCATACGATTGGGTTCAGCTGATGCATTTTCCAGGGGAGGGGTGGCCTATCACAGACGGAAGTAAAAGCAGGGATGGAGTGTCTTCGCCAGGGCATTCCTGGGCTGTGAGCCCTAGTTGCGTGGATAATGGGGTGTCTGCTGGCTCTCCGCTGGAGTCACTCTCTTCCCCCAATGAGCAGGTTGTGGGGAGATACTTTCAGGTGGTGCAAACACCCTGTCACTCCTCAAATGTCACCCTCTAGTTTTCAAAGCCACTGGTGATCGCTGAGAAACCATGGTCATGCCGGTGGTTGCCACGCGAGGATTTTTTCTCACTGTATCCCTTGTTGGAATTATTTAGCATGTATCTGCTTTTATTTCCAACTTACAGAGGATGAAAGGGACATGCAGACAGGTGAGCCATCTCGCCTTAAGGTCTCATGGCAAAAAGGAGGCATAGCTTGCATTCACACACAGTTGGGTTTTTTAAAAATATTTTATTTATTTATTTTTAGAGAGAGGGGAAGGGAAGGAGAAAGGGAGAGAAACATCAATGCGTAGTTGCTCTCACATGCCCCCCACTGGGGACCTGTACCACAACCCAGCCATGTGCCCTGACTGGGAATCGAACCAGCGACCATTTGGTTCACAGCCCGAGCTCAATCCACTGAGTCACACCAGCCAGGGCGGGGTGTTTTTTTAATAGCTTTATTGGAATATTCACTCACTATAAAATTAACCATTTTAGATCTACCACTCAGTGGTTTTTAGTGCATTCATAGAGTTGTGCAACCATCATCTCTATCTAGTTTCAGAACATTCCATTACTTCAAAAAGAAGCTCCATCCTTATCCGCAATCATCCCCCCATCCCTGCCCTGCCCCCGACAACCACTGATCCACAGTTTCTGTCTCTGTGGATTTGCCTTTTCCGGACATTTTACATAAATGGAACCCTACAGTATATGAATCCATGCAGTTTTGATAGGAAGTTATGGGAACACACTGGGGCTGGCTTATTCAGAAATAATATGTTCCTCTCTTTCTCACCCTAATGTTGGAAAAAACCCAAGTTCAATGTGGTATGCGCTCAGCTCCAAGGATGGCGAGGTGTCCACTCCTCTTATTCCCAGGGAAAGAATTCATCAGCCCTGCAGGGCAGGTGTCCCCTTCTGGTCCCATGGGTTGTGACCAGAGGGGTGGAGCCACATGGAAGGAGGGATGGGGGAGAAGGGCCCACAACCCCTGAGGATGGAGCCTGGCCAGATCTTGACCCCTCTATCTCCCTCCCTCCTTTCCCTCTACCCCCAGACTGGCTTACGGGTGGCCAAGCTGTGCCTCAGGCCTCATACAACCCCAACCCATCCAGGGAGTGGAGTTTGTTGGGAGCGAGCAACAAGGGGTTGGCCCAATGAAGGATTCTTTCCCTTCCCTGAAGCCAAGTGGTGGTGCCAAGGACCTGGGCGAAGCCAGGCAAAGATTGGTGTTCCTGCCTGAAGATGAATGGAGGGGAGGTGATGGGATTGGGGTGTGGCAACCAGAGATCTCTGTCTGCTTTATGTCTGTAGATGTGTGAAGGCGGGAGGCATCTGGGGCGGGTAGGGACTGTGGGCTAGAGCTCCCAGGGGACACATCTTGAGCCCCTAGGTGTTGGTAGGGCAAGGGTCCTTCAACTCCTGGGAATGTGCCAGAAGAGCTGCAGGCAGCCTGGGTGAGGGACTTGGTGGCACAGAGAGGGCAGGGCCTCAGGGCCTCAGGGCTGAGGGGTCAGGGTGAGGCCGTCCATATCACTTGGGAAGACAGCAGGCTATGGGGACCCCTGAAGAGCAGAGACCCCGGCCCAGGGCGGCTCCAGGCTGGGCCCCCACCTGCCGACCCTGCCCTAGCAATGACCCCAACCCCACTGCTGACCCTGCCACCTCCACCCTCACCCCGGCAAGCAGAAAGCCAAGATGTGAGCAGAAGGGAGAGAGGACTGGGGGACCCAGAAAGGACCAGAAGCTGTGTCTTGTTCCTCCTCTCAGGTCTCAGCCCCTTTTCACACCCACGACCTATGACATAAGAATCTTGCTATGAAAAGTCAGAACAGGAACATAGCAGGCACCTCCCCAGAACTTTGCCACCTGTCACCTGAAGGTTTGTTAGAAAATGCAGGCCCAGCCCCACCTCGGACCTGCCGGTTCAGGCTCTGCATTCTGAGCAGGGTGCCCAGGAGGGCACACGCACACCTGTAGGAGGACCTAACCCCTCTGCCGAGGTCAGCACCTTACCTGTCTACGCCAGTGGGTCTTACTTGGGAGGTTCTGCCCCACAAGGGACACTGGGAGATGTCTGGGGACATCTGTGCTTGTCACACCTGGGGATACTCCTGGCACCAAGTGGGTGGAGCCAGACATGCTGCTTAACAACCCCCCCCCCAGGTGGGTCCCCTGTAGAGGATATCCAAATGAACTCGGTTTTCCTTTAAGATAAATTTACTCAACTTTGTGCAAGTGTTTCGAGAAGCCCTGTTCTGGGCTTCTGGTGCAGTGACCAGGTTTCCTCCGGTAATAATACGTCAGAAAATTGGCCTCCTGGGCTCCAAATGCTTTCGGGCACATAGCCACGAAAGTTTTCTCTGCCTTGACCTTGAGTTGTGTCAGCTGGGTCAGGGAATAAACTCCAGAGACGAGCACCCTTCAGGAGGCGGAATGCTGATTTTACATTCCTCGAGGCTGCACTCAAGCTGGGCTGAGACCCTCCTCACCTGTTCCTCCCAGTTTATTCTGGACGTTAAGTAAGAGTCTGGGAAAATTCATCTTCGGCTCACAGGAGGGCTGGTGGGTTTTAATTTTTATTCTTTTTAACGACTCTCTAGCACATCAGAAGCCCACAGGGCTTGGAGCATCCTGATTGGGTCTCCATGGAGACAGAGGCGGTCTCAGGCCCAGCTCCACCATCCCAGCTTGGGGCTGCACGCTGAGAGCCGGAGACCAGGGGTGGCTCTGCTCCTCCCCTTACCCTGACACCCTGCTCCTGCCTGGGACTGGGCAGGTGGCTGCCTGTAACAGCAGCCATATACTGAGTACTAAGGACGTCCCAGGTGCTGTGCTAAGCCTCACCTATTAGCTCACCAAGCTCACCTAGTTCACCAATTCTACACCAAGGGCTTCATCCTATTCACTCTCTAGTCTCACTTGGCAAACAAGGAAACCAAGGCATGGCTGCCTGAAGCATGGGAAAGAGGGTGTGAGCTGGTGGGAAGTGTGTGGGCTACAGTGTGAGTGCTGGGTTCAATCCCAACATGCTCACTCAGACCTTGCAAAAGTCTAGGGCCCCAGTGTGCCCCTCTGTAATATGGGTATAAGAACAGTACTGACCTCTTTTTTTAAAAAATATTTTATTTATTTTATCTTTAGAGGGGAAGGGAAGGAGAGAGGGAGAGAAATATCAATGTGTGGTTGCCTATCGTGCATCCCCTGCTGGGAACTGGCCTGCAACCCAGACATGTGCCCTGACTGGGAATCGAACTGTGATCCTTTGGTTCACAGGCCCGTGCTCAATCCACTGAGCTACACCAGCCAGGGCAGTACTGACCTCTTAATGGTTGCTATGGGGAGTGACCAGGGTGAGCACACCCGGGGAGCAAAGTTTAAGGGGGCACCAAAAAACTTCATCATCAAGATAAAGAATGTTTTAATACAATATTTTTAAAGATTTTATTTATTTATTTTTTTAGAGAGAGGGGAAGGGAGGGAGAATGTGTTTCTCTCAGATACATTACAAGGGAGCACTGTGGGCCATGGCTTCACGGCTAGTTTATATGCTATGACTGCTTTTTAAATTAAATTTGTTGGGGTGACATTTATTTATATGGTCATATAGGTTTCAGGTGTGCATTTTTTAAAGTTTTTATCTATTTATTTTTAGAGAGAGAGGAAGGGAAGGAGAAAGAAAGGGAAAGAAGCATCAATGTGTCGTTGCCTCTTGTGCACCCCCTACAGGGGATCTGGCCTGCAACCCAGGCGAGTGCCCTGCCCTGGAATTGAACTGGTGACCCTTTGCTTTGCAGTCCAGTGCTCAATCCACTGAGCCACACCAGCCAGGGCAGTTGCCTTTTTATTTTGTTATCAGTTTCTTTTGCTGTGCAGGAAGCTTTTTAGTTTTATACAGCTTCATTCATTTATTTTTGCCTTTACTTCCCTTTCCTTTGGGGTCAAGTTCATGAAATGTTCTCTGTGGCCAACATCCAGAAGTTTAGTACCTATGTTTTCTTCTATGTACTTTATTATTTCAGATCTTATATTTAGGTCTGTGATCCATTTTGATTTAATTTTTGTACAAGGAGACAAACTATAATCTAGTTTCATTCTTTTGCATGTGGCTTTCCAATTCTTCCAGCACAGTTTATTGAAGAGACTTTCTTTTCTCCACTTTTTTAGCTCTTTTTTCAAAAAATATTTGACCATATGCCTGTGGTTTTATTTCTGGGCTTTTAATTCTGTTCCATTGGTCTGTGGCTGTTTTTCTGCCAATACCATGCTGTTCTGATTATCATAGCTCTGTAATATAATTTGAAGTCAGGTAGTGAGATACCTCTGGCTTTTTTCCTTTTTCTAAGGATTGCTTTGGCTATTCAATGTCTTTTGTGGTTCTACACAAATCTGATGATTATTTTGCTCTATTTCTTTAAAAAATGACATTGGGTCCTGGCTGGTGTGGCTCAGTGGATTGAGCACGGGTCTGTGAACTGAAAGATCACTGGTTTGATTCCCAGTCAGGGCACATGGCTGGGTTGAGAATCAGGTCCCCAGCTGGGCAGTGTGAGAGAGGCAACCAATTGATGTTTATCTCACACATCCTCTCCCTCTCATTTTCCCTCCCTTCCCCTCTCTCTAAAAATAAATAACTAAAATCTTGAAACAATGACATAGAGATTTTGATGGGGATTGCATTAAATCTGTATATTGCTTTGAGCAATATGGCCACTTTAAACTGTGTTGTTTTTTCTGATCCATGAACACAGAATATCTTTCCATTATGCTGTATCTCTTTCTATCTCTTTTAATAATCCATTGTGGTTTTCAGTATATAGGCCCTTCACATTCTTTGTTAAGTTTATTTTATTAGTTATTTTACTAGGTATTTTGTTATTTTGGTCGCAATTACAAGAAGAATTGTATTTTTCATTTCTTTCCCTGAAGTTTCATTGTTAGCACACAGGAAAGCAGTGGGTTTTGTACACTGAGTTTGTGTTTGCCTACTGTTTCTAATAGTTTTTGGTGGAGTCTTCAGGATTTTCTACATATAAAATCATGTCATCTGCAAAAAGTGACACTCCTGCTTCGTCCTTCCCAATTTGGATGTCTTTTATTTCTTTCTCTTGCCTGATTGCTGTGGCTAGGACTTCCAGAACTATGTTAAACAAGAGTGTTGACAGTGGGCATCCTTGTCTGGATCCTGATTCTAAAGGGAAAGCTTTCAGTGTTTCCCCATTGAGTACGACATGAGCTGTGGGTTTGTCATACATGGCCTTCAGTATGTTGAGGTATGTCCCTTCTATACCCATTTTATTGAGTGTTAATCATACATTGATGTTGTATGTTATCGAATGTCTATTCTGTATCTATCGATAAGAACATGATCTTTATCTCCTGTTAAAGTGGTGTATTACATTGATCGATTTGTGTATGTTGAACCATCCTGTGCAGTGAATCCCACTTGATCCTGGTGTATTATTTTTTTAATATATTGTTGTATTCAATTTGCTAAGATTTCAATTTTGTTTAGGATTTTTGTATCCATATTGATCAGAGATATTGCTCTATAGTTTTACGTTCTAGTGTTATCCTTGCCCGGTTTTGGTATAAGGCTTATGTTGACCTCATAACATGTGCTAGGGAGTATTGCCTCTTCTTCAATTTTTTTGGAAGAGTTTGAAAAGGATAGGTATCAAATCTTTGAATGCTTGGTAAAATTCACTAGTGAAGCCAGCTGGTCCTGGACTTTTACTTTTTGGGAGGTTTTTAAACTTGTTGCAATAATATAATTATTATAATTATAATTATTATTATTACCCTGGCTGGTGTAGCTCAATGAACTGAGTGCCAACCTGCGAACTCAAGGGTCACCGGTTGGATTCCCTGTCAGGGCACATGCCTGGGTTGTGGACCAGGTCCCCAGTTGGGGACTTTCAAGAGGCAACGACATATTGATCTCCTTCACTCCCTCTGTTTCTCTCTCCTTTCCCCTCTCTCTAAAGAAAATTAATAAATAAAATATTTTAAAATAATAATAATAATAATTATTATTGATGAGTTGTGTTCTTAAAAGTGCTAAGAACAGCCCAGTAAATAATAAATGCTGGGCTCTACTTTTAGTGATGAAATTTCCTGTTGTTATCATGTGAGGAGCCAGTGACAAGTGGAAGTCAGGTTAGTCCTGTTTGACGCTTCATTATCACCCATCTAGAAGGCGAGGTTTGCGGCCCGCTGGCCTCAGTTTCCCCACCTGGAGTGGAGGCGGGGACGTGGATGTAGAATGAAGGATGAGAAGTGCAGGATGCGCGCGGGAGGCGGGAGGCAGGAGGGGGGAGACAGGAGGCGGGAGGCGGAAGGCGGAATGGCTGTGCGCGCATCGGCCGCTAGGGGACGCTGCGGAGCCGCCCTTTTGTGGTCCTGATGCTGGAGCTAGCAGGCGCGGAGGAGGGAGGAGGGCGCGGGGACCGGGCGGGAGGGAGGCGGGAGGCGGCGTCCGTCGCTCTAGCTGCGAGTCTGCCCGCTGCCCGCCGCCGCTGCCGGCTCGGTCCCGCGCCCGCCGCCCGCCTTCGCTCGCCATGGCCCGCCTCACAGAAAGCGAGGCGCGCCGGCAGCAGCAGCAGCTCCTGCAGCCGCGGCCCTCGCCGGTGGGCAGCAGCGGGCCCGAGCCCCCCGGGGGGCAGCCCGACGGCATGAAGGACCTGGACGCCATCAAGCTCTTCGTGGGCCAGATCCCGCGCAACCTGGACGAGAAGGACCTCAAGCCGCTATTCGAGCAGTTCGGCCGCATCTATGAGCTCACGGTGCTCAAAGACCCCTACACGGGCATGCACAAAGGTGGGCGCCCCGGCCCCCTCCTTTCCCTCCCCTCTCCTCCCCACCCCACCTTCCGGCATCTTCTCTCCCCCAACCCTCTTCTCCTAACCTCCTCCCTCCACTTGCTTCT